>JAEMWC010000084.1:820000-822500 GCA_016490735.1 Pachyseris speciosa | reverse complement strand
ACAGTGGGTGAGCTCTATCTATTGTTAGCTACTGTTATGTTTGTATAGCGCCGGATGTGAAAAGTGTACATGGCTTGTGACTTGTTATGGTGGAGATTAAATTGCAGTTCTTGTTTTCTTGTTGTTATCAGTTATCACCTTATATCAGGTGTCACCATTTTGCTTGGAAAGATAATTTGCTGGCCACTTAATGGAGGTAAAAAGCCATATAAATAATACACTTGAGAGAGCTAAAAGGTGGCCACGACCGCTTAATAGAGGTGGCCATTGAATAGAGGTATCAAATACAGCAGTTTACTGACAAATAAATCGGGACATTGAAAGTGGCCGTTTAATGGAGGGTGGCCGCTTAATGGAGGGTGGCTGCTTAAGGAGGCAATATACCCGAATATTAATGAAATAAGAAGTGAATTGATGAACAAATTATAAAGGGAAAATAAGGCACACACAAACACTCGGAAACTCCAGTACAACGTGGGTGCATGTCAGGTTGAGGGCAGACTGTTTGGTGTTCGTCCATTAATTTTTAACCTTCAAATTTAATTTTTAATCACCTTAAAATCTTCATTTTTCTCACCTTCCCTTACAATCACTCTCCCCTCCCACCTTCCCTTCTTCCTCACAAACACTCTAAAAATCACCCCAAAATTCTGAGATATTTATGGGGTTATGTGCTACAAAACTATGATGGCATTAAATCTCTAGAGGTTAATAAGGATATAAGGTAACCCTGAGGCACACCTCTGTTTATAGGGAAAAAGGGGTCATGTCACTATCAGCTATTACTCGCTGTTGTCTATTAAATAAAAAATTAATGATACAGTTATCATGTTCTAGTTTAATCAATTTGGACTTAGCTTGTGCCATCAAGTTCTTTGTAAACTCAACACAGAATCGTTTCCTTTCACATTTATTTGTATGTGTTGACTGGCATGTTGTGTGACCCCCCGTTTTTTGCATATCTGATCTGAAATTCCATACGAACCATGAAACAGACGCTTTGGTAGGCAAGCATGGACTCGAAAACAAATGTACAATGAAGAATCAGTGGCCTATGATTTCTGACCTGCTGAGGGAAACGATTAAGGGAATGTAAATTGTATGTGCACTCACTGTCATCAAAGGAGTTGGTAGTAAACGGGTGTAGCTAGCAAGCATTGCATCAGCTATATCAATATTGTGGTCTGTGACTTCATCCTCACACAGCATTGATTGCTTTCACAAGAAGACTGTGATGATAGAAGTGTTTGGCAAACCAACATGAAGAAACAGGAGCTATTCTTCACTTGCTTTAGGTCTAAATTTTCTCTAAATCATAGGGTAACATCACACTGTGAAGTCTGTGGCTTACGTTTCCCTGGTTTGTTTTACTGAATGCAATCTCACTTGGGCTCGATCCTACAAGCTAGTAAGATCCATGTGTGACGTGAGTCCAGCGGTTTCCCTTAAGACACACCACAACAGGAGGAAAAAAACAAAACGTGACATACAAACTCCTTCCCACTATCACACAACACACCACCATGAATTAAAACAACTTATATTTAATTGAACAGAAAAAAATAAGTGTAAACACGGCAAAAAAAAAAAATTACTACTAAGACAACGTAACCTCTAAAGATAATAGTAATAAATTACAAGAATATTTTTAAAGTAAAATTACGTACTAAATTCAATCCTACAATTAAATCTAAGTATTTACAAGAATATTTACACTATATAATGTTACACTCAGTCCTGTTCTTTTCTGTCCTTTTCCAACTGACCACACCTTCCTGACGCGTAACCGCACCGCCAACCAAACACAACGAACGAACCGCAACTTTGCCAAATGACCTCTTCTTACTTCTTCTTCTCAAACTCCTTTTTCTTGAAACTCCACTTTCGCTCCTAACTACATGCTGCTTTAACAGTGCTGTCTTTGTTTCTTTCCACGGACGCCAAGGACACACCACAGCTCACTCGCACGCCGTGTGGACAGAACTGTTTGTAGCTGAGTTTCTACGACTCTTCTCTGCACCTCTCTCGCTTAGGCGGCACCCGACAAGAGAATTTAGCCGTGAAAGATGCCTCGCCCCTGCTAACGACTTTTAGCAGTGAATAAGCACTCTTCTCAATCTCCTTCCTAAACTTCTTCTTCACAAACCAGAACCTTTTCCTTCGTGTGTTATACGCACCGGACCGAACCTTCAACTTCTCACCACGTTTTGTAACTTACATTTATATATGAATACTAATGTTTAACAATTAACACTTTACATGCATACTTATTCAAACACACGGTATCTTACAACATTCCTACATTTGCAGCACTATACTAAATTAACACTAAAAGAACAATAAACTTACAAGCTTTTTAAAATGAGGGACTAAGTTACAATACAGCTCTAATTACGAACTACACTACAATGTTGAACAAACACTAGATAATTAACACTAGGACCATACGAAATACTAAAAACCGAAAAACTGAAACAAAAAGCTAAAAAACAAAAACAAA
>JAEMWC010000084.1:815000-817500 GCA_016490735.1 Pachyseris speciosa | reverse complement strand
GGTTTTTCAGACGATGGACGAGGAAATAGATATGGCCGAAGCACTTGGCTTGTCCGCCGTGGTGGCCAAGAGAGCAAGGAAAGAACGAAGTGCTGATTAACAAAGGTGTTCAGGGCTAAATGCGTCCCAATTAGGTCGTCCAGTTTTTATACCAGACGCATTTAACGTCTTTAACGTCTGAGACGTTAAATTCGTCTGATAAGTGCGTCTAAATGACACACTTAAATGAAGACATTAAAGTCGTCAGACGTTAAATGCTTCTATCGTATTTACCGTTTTTATACTAGACGTTAAAGTTGTCTCAAGATGACTTTAACGTCCTAGACGACTTTAACGTCTCTAGCATAAAAACGGCCAATGTATAACTAGTAGATTGTTTTAGCTTGAAATGACATAGATTTTTATTCTGGCCATCCCTTCTTCTTGGTATTTCATTTAACATATAGGAAGTTTCAATATAGTGCTATTTACATAAGAATGATCAGTAGTGCTTTACAATAATTCACTTGCTTAGAAATCTTCTCCAAATGACATGAATATACAATGTAAAATACAATTGAAAAATAAAAAAAATGTTCTAACCTGCCCCAAAAAGGTGGGTCTTAAGTTTTTGTTTGAAATTACTTAATGAATATCACACAACTCAGCGGGCAAACTATTCCACAAACGTGGTGCAGCAGCATAAAAAGACCTGGCACCAAGCGTAGAAAGCATTTTCTCCTTAGTCAGCTCCAGTAAAGGTCTACGATTGGATCTAAAATTGTAAGAGGGCTAACACTAATTAAATCACTATAATATGGTGGTGCAAGTCCGTGATTAGCCTTAAAAACTATCTTAAAATGAACATGAGCGTGAACTGGCAGCCAGTGAAGCTCTTGAAGTGCTTGTGTAATATGAGAATACTTGCCGATGTTCATAGCGAGTCTCGCTGCTGCATTCTGAATAGGTTGCAATTTAACAATCTGTGACTTACCCAAACCATACAGAAGACTGTTGCAATAGTCCAAGCGACTAGTTATAAATGCATGAATGAGTGTCAATAAAGAATCACTGGATAAATACTTTGTAATGCACCTAATATTATGTAAATGATAAAAAGCTGAATTACAAATTGTAGTTACATTGTTGGCATACTCAATTGACTATCGAACCACACGCCAAGATTTCTTACACACAAACTTGGATCAATTTCATATTCACCAACAGTAATACTGCAAATGATCTTAATCTTAGCTAGTTGCTGTGTAGTTCCTATTGACAAAAATTCTGTTTTATCATCATTAATCTATCTGTTATCATCCAATTTCTTAAATTGTCAACACATTTATCCATGGCACTGATAGCGCCATTCTGACAGGTAGTATCATCAGTTTAAAACTAAGGTAAAGTTGTGTATCATCGGTGAAACAATGTGTAATTGGAAGATGATTTTTAACAATTTTAAAGACGTTTGATGCATAAATAATGAATAACAATGGTCCCAAACATGAACCTTGCTCGATATATGTAGAGATACCACTTTTACTTGTTTAAGACAATCTACAGGTTCCTCGAAGGCAAGTTTTTTATTCAGCACCAGCATCCCCGCGAGTCATTCGATAGTTTTGGAAGCGTTGCACGGTTTAGAAATTCCTGAGTGTAGACTGGGAGCAAGCGCACTTGGTTGTCCCCACCGTTTTTGTGTGTTTTTGTGAGTCACTGAACACACAAACTCCAGCAAAAAAGGAAAAAAACAGGACAGAATTTTTTTCACCGCCTTCCATACTATGCAAGTAAGATTTTTTTCCTTCTAATTTAAGCTCAACTTCAGACTCCATAGCTGATAACGTGAGCTTATTTTTTAATTCTTTGCAATCAGTTAGAACGGTAGTTGTCAGATTATTACTAAGATTTATAATGCACAGCCATTTTTGTCTTATTTGATTTCCTCTTAGTTTCTAGCGTGTCCTATCGCTGTTGCACGTGAAGAGTGCTACAGTTCGCACACTAAGTGTGTAATCAGACACACTTAAGGGAAACAAAAGGTTTAGCATGCTAACTTCACTAAAACAAAGCGTGTCCGTCTTTGTTATATAAATTAAATGCGCATCCCCGTGACTTAGGATACACTTTGCGTGCTGTTTTAGCATGTTGTGAGCATGCTTTCACCTTTAGCATCAAAATCCCATGGAGGGTCACAAATAGTTCAGTACGTGTGTAAGTTATAGAATGCACCTTTATTTTCAAACAAAACGGATTCACTCAGGTTATGAAGAGTTCTCGTTTAGATGTTTTCGAGAGGCATCAACTGGAAATACCAAAATGACCCAGTCTGACGTAACGGAACCTAGGTCAACCTGAGCTAACTGGGCCGATGCCCCTGAGGGATTAAGGACCTTAGTTAGCTGCAGGTAGTACAAAGCTCTGTGTCATTGGGTCCATCCCACATGGTCCATCACCTCTGACTGTTCAACCCCCAAAGGGGCCAAAGTTATAGCACACCCAGAACGAAAGCCGTGGA
>JAEMWC010000084.1:802500-807500 GCA_016490735.1 Pachyseris speciosa | reverse complement strand
AAGTTTCAAGGAAAAGCCAATGAGCAATCTTGTCATGAAGATTCCTATCGACCTTAATCAGACGATGGGTACGCATACCTTCAAAAATGGCCAAGTTCATTTCTCTTGTAAACAGGAAGGCACCTGGAACGGCAAGAGAAAACGAAACACACTTGCCCATTAGTTGGAGGGTGTTGACTGACACAGTTGAACAACCCAAAATCTGACGCACCAAGGTAGAAATTTCCCCTTCTTTGCTGGGATGAGACACAACGCTTGCCGAGTAGAATCCGAGAGGAAACCCAAGTAATGAACAACTTGAGCTGGGTATAAAATATACTAGAAAATAACCCAATTGAACTAAATAATAGGTAACCAAAAAGATGGCTGAATTGGCAGCCGCCAAGTTTCTTTCATTCCATGTCTACAGGTGGGAGTAAGGACCACGGTGGAGATCCACTTGAAGTTGGCCATTGTGGCGCTCATCAATGTATAACAAGTATGGAATGCCTAGTGAAGGGAAGAAATTGGTTGCCACAAGACCAGTTAAATGATAGAGAGAACTTCCAACCAAAGGGGATCGTGTTGTAGAGGAAATACCAACCTGCCCACTGGATCCCAAAATAAGTTCGACTTTCCTCAGACAACAATGAATGGTCGTATCCTGACTTATCGTCCAGAATTGTTTGATAAGACTTCCGACCAACATACCGTGGAAGGTGAACAAGACTGTCTAACTTTAACGGGACATCAACCATCCAAAGATTAAGGAAGCGGGCATCATGAGAGAACCTAGGCTTTCTTGGCTCAACGGTTTGCGGTAATACAAGATGGGGTGGAGAAACACGACCAACACAACCCAACAAAGACATCTCACCCGAGTGGATCCTGTCAAGCAACGTTTGTGAACATAGTCAACAAAAGGTCGACATAAAGGGTTATTCCTAAACTGAACCGGTGGCAGGTTAGCCGAGTTGTAAGACCTTCCTTTGAAAACACCCAAAAAGGGGCAAAAAAAAGTCTTCTATGGATACTTTTTCCCGAATCCAATGCAAAACTTGTGTTTGTTGCCGGCTCGGAAGATCGCACATAATCTCCTCCCATCGCTCCGCATGATTGTGTAATTCCCCAGCACAAAAGTGATCTGGATCTCTGAACTGTAACTCCAAAATACTCCCGAGGACATCACCCTGAATAACTTTCTGAATTCTCCCCTTTGGCATCGTTGTCACCCCCATACTAGCCCCAGAAGGGTTTCCCCTCCAATCAACCCAACAAACAGATTGGAGTAGCGACTGGGCCACAGCTAAGATAGTGTCATCAAAGGATGCATCGGGCTCCATTCCCATGCCAAATGAGAAGATCCCTAAAGAAAGACAAAGGAGGAAAAAACAGGCATGGGTGGAGGTCTAAATAAGGATACTAGTAATAGTTACAGTGTGTGACTAGGGGAAAACCCAAAGGCCAGCATGGGGTGACAATTATCACCCAGAGAATGACTAGGAGGGTTGGATTAAGATACTCCCGTTTCCGCAATTGTTACTCACCACAGTCCCAAGCGTAAAAGAGAAAAGGTGGGAAAGTAGGTTAAGATAACAATAGTCAAAGAATAAGCCAGTGTGATAACAGTCATTTATTCGCGAAATAACACAAATAAAGTAGTATTTGAAACATCTGACTCATTATCACCCAGAGAATGACTAGGAGGGTTGGATTAAGATACTCCCGTTTCCGCAATTGTTACTCACCACAGTCCCAAGCGTAAAAGAGAAAAGGTGGGAAAGTAGGTTAAGATAACAATAGTCAAAGAATAAGCCAGTGTGATAACAGTCATTTATTCGCGAAATAACACAAATAAAGTAGTATTTGAAACATCTGACTCATTTTCTTGCTTTACTGCTCCCACCATTTGCACTGCTCAGGGACGCCACATCCAGATCTTTTTCTTTTATAACAATTTAACCAAGTATGACCAAACTTCTGTCAATAATAACAACAGAGAGATTTATAGGGGCCTGGATCTGCATCATGTCGTGGCCTGTTAGAACCTCCATCTTGACACTTTCAGCTTCGCTTCTCAACCTTAGCCATAATATCCAATATCTTCTCTTGATCTTTATCCCCTAACAAGGGCAGAAGGTAGTCACGGAATTAAGCATCAGAACAACCATGAAGCTTCAATCGGAGGGTTTCACACGTCAGCCTGTAGTAATTTGCCTTATCATTCCTGCTATCATGGGCAGCATCCTTAATGGCCTCAAGAAGTTCCATGGCATCAAAGCGGGAGAATTCTATAATAGGTCGGGAACAGAGGAGTCTCATTTTCCCCAGCAAGCTCTCTAAAGATGAAGTAGTCAATGATTCTACTTTCTTTTTCAACTCGTTGAAGTTCCTCATCAGAGTCTAAAAAATGCGTAATGAAAATCAGACCAGAACAACAAATACTGATAACACCTATCTGTGAGGTAAAAAAAAAATTCATCCAAACCACTGGACAGACTCGTATAAATCGCCAAATTTAAGAAAATCAGAAAATGATGTTCACCGGAAAATTTCCCGAAAGAAGGATTACAAGCTCCAAACAACATCACTGTAAAACTCATTAGTGATCATCAAACGGACCCTCGCCAAAAGAATCATGTCACTAAGAGAAAAATTCTCGATCGAGCTTCAAAAAGTGTAACCTAATGTAATGTAGATTCCCCTGAGACTTTGGTTTGAGCCAATCGCAACGACGGAACCATTGGAACCAATGAAAAGACGTGTTAGATTTTGGTGTTAACCAATCAAAAGGCGGAACTGGGCGCACAAGCGTTCCTTCCCTTTCATTGCCGCTTGTTTCGTATCTTTGCCTACTGAGATGGTGTGGGTTTTGGAGGCGTTTGTTCGGCGTTTGTTTGGAGACTTTTCGAGTTCTTGAGGAAAGAACACAGTTGTTCTGTATGGACAAAAAGACACTACAACAGCTTCTGTTTGAACAACGCAACGAATTCACGCTAAAGGACAGCGCGGTCAAATACTGTCAAAAGTCATTTTATGCTTTGAGGACACGGTGTACTTCTAGAGGAAATATCGCATACTGCATTAAAAAAAACAAGGTCAAAAGACATTCAGTTTCATTCGAGGTTGCAGCGTTGTGCTTTTTTTCTGCATAAAAATTCCGATGCTACATGTACGTTCATACAATGTATGGCCGTTCAACGAATCAAGATTGCTGCGGCTCATCGCGGACACTGTCATCAAAAGCGATCAAAATTTCAAGAATTAGCGGCTTATTTCTCGACGACAATCCACAGTGTACAAGTAGGCGAATAGCGTAGTCGCTAGCCAGTAGTCACTTGGCAAGCATAAGGAATTGAAGGCTGGTGCGGTTGATCAAACAAGTTTCCAAAGCCGCTCATTTATAAACAACCATGAGGACGGAAACAACACATGGTAGCTTATCGAAAATCGCTCCTGGCCTTTGAAATAAATAAATTGACAAACGTTCGATGGGAACACTAGAAAAACTCCAAGGAAACATCCGAAGTGAAATACGTGTATAATTTGGATAGAAACGTTGACGAGATGATCTTCACTCTTCGGCCAAAAATAGCACAAAGAAAATAGACTTGACAGGCAATGTGCATGAGAACAGAAAATTTGCATACCATAACGAATTACACACATTTGTGTCTCTAGTTTGGAGGAGTTACATTTTAAAATTTATTCCTAAGAACGGTCGAAGAAAACCCTGTTTCAACAAAATAAAGTTACGAACGAGCACCATTAAGAGTGAACATTAATTGGTACCGGCCACCTGCGCGTATCGAATTTCACGTTAAAATTATGCGTGTCTGTGACAAAAACATGCAACACTCAGATAAACTTTACGGGTTGGCCAAGTTTTCTTCATCGAACATTTGTTACTTATTGCGAGATATTGTAGTGGTGTGGTCAGTCCTTGGCCAATGTTCCTTCTCAAGCGTTGATTTCTGTGAATCGTGGCCCATCTGTCAGTTGTAAGAGATTCACATTTTTAGAAACATATCGCATACTGAAAGACTACTCTTGCATCGTTTGTGTTCCTTCGAGTAGCTGAAGGAATATGTAAATCATGTGGACGAGTATTTTGTAATTGCTCCAAGTTGCTTTTCAAGATGTGATCCCGATTTGCTCGAAAGGTCTATCGAGTGATCAGTCAAGTGACAAGCTCATAATCTCTGATCTTACGAGACGCGATCCACGACTCGATTCTCGATAGCTGAGCCTCGATCCTCGATGCTCGAAACTTGCAGGAATCGAGGAACGAGGATCGAGTCAAGACTCGAAAGAGACTGTCAACTTACTTTTAACCAGTACTGTAGGTGAAAGTTGTGAACTCAAAGGCATGGTACGTTGTGTCGGTCAATATTTCACGGTAGCTGTAAATAATCACAGTGAATGGATATATGTAGATGATTTGAGTGTTTCAGTCTCGTTGGCACTCTATCGATAGGTATACCTAGTCTTTAAGTATATGGCTATCCTCATGCATGACGTTGCTAACCATTGCGCTCCCTCCAAAATCACCTATCTTTTCATTCGTTCTGACTTTATACACTCTCACTATACCAGATTTTCAGCTGTTGGTAATTTTCACGTCCAAGGATCTAGAACTAATCAACAGTTATTATCCTTTTCAAGAACTGGGACAAGAATCTGGAACAAAATTCCTCCTAAGCTACGCAAGTTGGGTAAAACACAATTGTGCAAATTACTCTTAAAGGTTTTAGAGATTGAGGAGGTCTATGTTGACGTTAGGGCGATTACTTCTTCTCGTCTTTCTTCTTTACTGGTCTAAGCTTACTCATTTGTTTATTAGTATTGTTTATTGTTCTTTTTAACTGTTACAATTATACATGTATTGTCAATAATTAATCAATTAATTTTGATAATTTTAGGAAAATCAAAAATTAATGTCAAAATCAAAATTTATCGTTAATTGTTACCCACCTCGAATAGCTATGCTAACTGTGGGTAAAAATATTGTACAGTTGTTG
>JAEMWC010000084.1:785000-797500 GCA_016490735.1 Pachyseris speciosa | reverse complement strand
GGTTGGTTATCTATTCTAATCAGTGAGTTGTGCCATATACCCATAGAGTTAAAATCAAGAATTTCCTTTCTGTAGTTTAAACTAGTCCAGTGTTCGAGAATTTCTCTCAAAAAAGGGTCTCTTAGGTTGAGATGTGGAACATCCTGCGGTTTTAGGTTACTTAAAAACACTATTTTCCCTCCGTGCTTCTGGAGATGAAAGTCTACAAAAAGCTTCCATTTACCATGATTCTCGTTATCTAAGTAGCCTTGTACCCACTTCATTTTTAGAGATTTGTTAAAACTTTGAATATCTATCATCTTAAGGCCTCCTTTATCATAATCGTTGATCATTTCCGTTCTCTTAATTTTGTCCCCTTTGCTGTTCCAAAGAAAATCATACAGAAGAGTATTAATTTCTTTAAGTGCACCCTGATGCGTTGAGAGAGAAGATAGAACATGCACAATTTGAGATACTGCTAAAGATTTTATAATCGTAATTTTACCAAGAAGAGTTAATCTTCTAGCAGACCAGCTATTTAGAATTTTTTTTATATTCACAATTTTTTCGGAAAAATTAACATAAAAAGCGTTCTCTTCTAAAGTCAAAAACCAGACTCCTAAGGCGTAGACTTTTCCTTTAGCCCATGTTATATGTTTATTAGAAGACAAGATAGCGTTTGAGTTTTTGAATGAGCCGATCCAGAGGGCTTCCGTTTTATCGTAATTAACTTTTAAGCCGGATATAGAGCCAAATGCGTCAAACAAGTGTAAAGTTCTTGAAAATGAGGATTGTGAGCCATCTAAGATCATCGTTGTATCATCTGCGTATTGCGAGATTTTGCATTCGGTACCCAAGATCTTGATTCCATGAACCTCGTTATCATTTCTTAGTGTGCTACCCAATATTTCTGCGCATAAAATGAACAAATATGGGGAAAGAGGGCAGCCCTGTCTCACACCACGACTTAATGTAAAGAACTCCGAGGCCCATCCATTGTTTTGGATGCAGCTGCTAATATCGGTGTAAAATAGTTTTATCCACGCAACCATGGATGGTCCAAAGTTATAATATTTTAGGCTTTTCTCAATAAAACTCCACTCTACACTATCGAAGGCTTTCTCGAAGTCGACGAATAATAAAAGGCCAGGGATCTGTTCAGTATTTGTGTAATTTATAATACTATCTAGAAGCCTAATGTTCTCTCCAATAAAACGCTTTTTTAAAAAGCCGGTTTGGTCGTAGTTAATAATCTTTGGTAGAACTTTACGTATTCGACTAGCAATAGATTTGGTCGCAATTTTGTAATCACAGTTTAAAAGGGTAATTGGTCTCCAGTTCTTTAAAAAAATGGCCGGTTTGTTCTTTTTTGGCAAAAGCGTGATTAATCCTCTTCTTTGAGTAATTGATAGAAGGCCTTTTGCATATGCACAATTTAATGCGTTTAATAGGTAGTGATGTATGTCATTCCAGAAAACCTTGTAGAATTCGGCTGGGAGGCCATCGCTTCCAGGACTTTTGTTTGGTTCCATTGATTTTAAACTTTCTAGGCATTCAACTTCAGTCAGTAGACCTTCACATTCATTTTGTTCCTGTTCATCTAGCATCATAGTGTTTCCTTCTGGAAAGAAGATGTCCTCGTACATATCATCAGCTTGTGGACTACAAGAAGAATAAAGTTGTCGGTAGAAGGATTCTGCCTCTTTCAATATTTCACTGTCTGACTTAATGACACTATTGTCAGCGAGTTGAAGACTCTTAATGGTTTTTTTATTAAAATGTCTTTTTTCCAAATTCAGAAAATATTTCGTATTTTTCTCTCCTTCATTATACCAGCGAGACTTAGATCTTATAATCGTGCCCTGGATTTTATGTTTGGAAATCTCTTCTTTTTGGAGAATTTTAACATCTAATTCATTTATTATGTCTGTTTTTTCTGTTTCTGAAACGTTATTTTCTTCCAGCCTCTTTTGAAGAGCTAATATATCGGCCTCTAAATTGGTTTCCTGTGATTTCATTTTGGCTTTTTTTTTCTTAGCATAGTAAAGCGAGCTTGATCGAATTTGTAATTTCATAGTGTCCCAGAGGAGAATAGCGTCAACTTCAGTGTCATTTTTGTAGTCATTCGCTACTTCATTAATTGTTCCCTTGATCAAATTTACATATTCACTTTCTAACAAAAAGGAGGTATTTAGTTTCCAGAAACCTGGACCCCTGGGATTTGTATTGTTTGTGAAGTGTAGTGTTATAAGGGAATGATCAGTTTTGAAGCCAGGTAAAATGTCTGCTTTGGTAATTATTGTACTTAGACTACAGCTAGTCAAAAAGAAATCTAAGCGGCAGTGTATGTCGGGTTTCCTCCTCCTCCAGGTAAACCTTTTAGCATCTGGATTGAAGATGCGCCAAATATCTACTAAATCTAACAAATTGGCGATATACAAAACTTCTTTTAACGAGTTTTTATGAGTTGTAGGGTTTCCTCCTATTTTGTCTTTTTCAACCTCCAGAACTAAATTATAATCACCTCCGAGAACTATCTCTCCGCAGTTGAAAGAGAGAAGCTGGCTTAGCACATTCTTAAAAAAGGTAGGGTTGTCGTCATTTGGCGCATAGATATTTACTAGAGTCAAAATTTTTCCTTCCGTTTGGATGTCCGCTATAACGAGTCTTCCCTCTGGATCGGAAAATTGTTTAAGAATTTGGAATTCAAAATTGTTATTAAAAAGAATACAAGTTCCGGCACTTGCACTTGAAAAGCTGCTAAAAATAGCTGAAAAGCCCCATTCTGAAGTCCACCAGTTCTCTTTCTCTTTAGTACAATGGACTTCTTGAAGAAAATAAATTGCATAGCTTTTCAGTTTGAGCCACCGAAAGATCTCACGCCTTTTAATGGTGTTTGACAGCCCTCTCACATTTAAAGAACAGATCACAAAATCTTCAGCAAAGTGATGATTGTAATGCAATTCGGATAAATACTATTGGTAGGACTGTTGAAGCGGTAAAGATATGCAAAAGCGTTAGCATCTTGAAAAGCGAGGCGATAGTTTTTGACACGAACAGAGAAATATAGGAGGACGGAAAAAAGTATAAACAAACACAGATATATACACACACACAAACGACTAAAAAAACCAAAATAAGTCTGGGAAAAGGCATTACAGATTGAAAAAGGATCTATCCGGCACCAGCTATGGAAATTGGAACACGATATCAGCTATTTCAAGGCTCCTTATTATGGTGGCAGAATATTTTGAAAAACAAAACAATAAAATAACAGAAATTCAACAATTCGCAAAAAGGATATACACATCCAGTCAAAGTTACTGCAAGGGCTGCTCTGGAGCAACATATTTGCCGTTGACAAATAGTTTGTCCGGGTTTGCTTTGCTGAAGTACGCCGTGTGACCTCTCTCTCTGGCTTCTTTGAGTTTTTTCACTTGCTGTTTGCGTAGCTCATATAAGTCCTTCGGGATGTCCTCGAAGACATGAAAATCGTGATGCCCTCTGAGGTGTTTACGTGCATGGTCCATTACAAGCTCTCTGTCAGAATACCGAAGAAATCGTGCTATTATTGGACGAGGTTTAAGTGGTTTTGGCTTACCCAAGCGGTGTATTCTCTGGAATTCAATTTTCTCGCGGGGGTGATCAATCTTTAGTTTCTCTTCCATGAATTGGTATACAACTTCTTTAGTGTTCTCTGGTGCGACTCGCTGCTGTGATCCTTGGTCCATATCACTGCTGGTGGATTCGGTATTCTCTGGTACGCCGAAGAATTTAAGATTTTCTCGTCTGGAGTAGGTCTCCATGTACAAGAGCTGTTTCTTCAAGTCGTTCACTTCATGCTCAAGTTTCTTGTTGTCCTGTTGTAGGTCGCGTACATCTTCTTCGTTGTATTGGAAGCCTTCTTCTAATTCCTCCACATTCTTTTCTATTTTTTTTGTCCTGGTCTTTAAAACTTGAACCTCTGAGTCTAATCTACTTACTGTCTCTTCGATGTTGGCTACTTTTGCATGAACCTCGTTTAGCTGAAGCTCGATAACGTCCAGCTTTTGTAACTTTTCCAGAATTGCTTCGATTTTAACACCCAGGTTCTCTGCCATGTCGAGAGCTTCTAAAACTTTGTCACACTCGGCTCTCGATCGTTTTTCGTCCGGTGACTTATTTGACTCTTTGAGTGATGGTGGCGATGGTGACGGTCTATCCTTTCGCTTCGGTGGCATGAAAATTTTTACATTCAGGCTTTCAAAAGCGACCAAAAGTAGGAGCTCGGTGAAACGTGTTCACTCGGCCGCCATGCCAGTCCCAGTCCCCACACGGGCTTAAATAGAAGCTTGAACGCTTTGAATTAAATCATTGTGAAAATTAAGGTAGCATAAGAAGACCAAGAAGCAAAGGGAGCAGTGCTATTGGGAGATAGATTAAATGGAAAGTTCAATCTGAAAAAGGTGGTTGCCCAGTCGATCAGTAAATCGGTAAAATTATAAGCTTATTTTTCAAAGACATCGACCGGCTTGACGAACCTTGGGTAAAACCTCTCGCTGGCCATTTACCTCGCTTTTAGCAACTGCTGTTTTAAAGTATCAAAACCTGTAAGTCATAATAAGAATTGTGCAGAGTAACCGGTTTCTGAGTATTTGAGTTTTTGTGATCGTACGAGATTGCTAAACTTACCATGAACAGACAAAATTTCTCCCATCCAAAGGTCATTCTTGTACTGCATAGAAACTTCAGTTCGAACTTGGGCCCATCCTTCAAAAATCAACTTCTTCACAGAAATCGCCTCCACCAATTCATTTTCAAAAGCCTCCTCTCCTTTCTTTTTCTAAGCAACTACAACATGGCTTGCCGACTTTGATGATGACATACTGAAACAGCCGTGCAAGAGAATCAACGTACATTCCACTATGACCATCATACAAACTAAATACTACGCATAATAAATCGTATATTTTGGACCATCTTCCATCAAACTTAAATTTTAACAACAGCTTTATAAACGCAAGCAATTTTAAAATTGTTTCGTAAAACAAACGAGCAAAGCAAATCTATGTTTATTTGTTTCGGTCTTCCGCTCTTTTGCAACGTCTTTTCACACCTCGTAAGATCTCTGAAAAAAAATTTGGTTATAAGCTCTGTTTATGCTCTTAAAGCTAAACCTATCTTTGAGCAACAGCTTGAAACTGCGGTCGATTCAAACAATTCTCTCATTTGAACAGCTTTCAGCTTTTTCATCAAACATTCTCTAGTCTCAGTTAAAGTAATTGTCTTTCACTCTTTGAATTTTCCGCCGAAAGACGAAAGATTGAGGTCAAATCACACCAGATTCAACGTGACTCACAGTTACAGTGCTTACAAAGCTAGACTTGACTAGCTCGCAGTTTCTCGGTTGCTGATCAAGATGACTGTTTTCAACTGTTGTTACCAACATTTAAAATATCAACTTAAGATTTGCTACAGAACACATGGTCGTGCAGGTTTTGATCGATTTCCCATTGGAGGCGAAACTGCGTGCTACAAGCCCGCAGACATTATTTCGTGGAGTTCCAAATCTCCGAGGATCATCGATATATTAAGCTTTCAAAATCATCGAATCATAGCAATACTTTTTGAGGATCAAAATACGCTCTTACCTGATACGTAGTAGACTTGGAAGGTTGACGTTGATAAAAATGAAGACAGAAGACTGAAAAGATTTGCAAATTTTCGTTTATTTAACGGTGGATTGATCGTTCACTGCATGGTAGCCTCGTTTTGAGGATTGGCATTGTTCTCTTCCCGCCAAACATTAAGCAATTATTGGATGAGGTTGAGCATGATAGCGAGAATTATCAAGGCCGAGGTTTGTGTTATCTGCCGAAGCCGAAGGCTGAGGCGGATAACACAAACCGAGGCCTTGATAATTTCGCTATCATGCGAAAACCGAATCCAATAATTGTTTTATTATACAATTATAAATGTACAAGCGTTGAGACATTTCACAGAACAACAACAAAGTAAGCCACGCAATGACACGTTTCAGTGTAAACATCTTTATTAATGACAGCCGTGAATAACGTGTAAAGCGGAATTCAAAAGGTTTACAGAAAGGATTTAAGCTTAAAACATCTGAAAACGTTTCAGGAAAAACTGAATCGAACTGAAACTTTTGAACAAAATTCTAAAGTTAAGTTGTACGGTCTTATGAAAAATGTTCCCGATTTGCGTTTAATGAATGTTGACATTACAGTTAAAGAAATTAAAATTTTTCGTTATCTCTGAATGAGAGTTCTGTACAATAAATTCCTCTTGAGAAAGGCTAATAACAGGAGATAACTGGTGCGGATTAATAGCCACTTCCTCACCTCTCACCTCGCACTCTGTCGTCAGGGTTTCCGACATTTTTCTCTTGGTTGAAATGTCAGTCCTGCTATAGCTCCGAATGCTGGATTCATTTCTGTGCCCGCTCACCGCCATGATATGCCTTGCTTCGAACCCTGACTTGTCCAGGATTGTAACCGCCGTTGCCCTGATCGAGTGATTGGTGTAACACTTTGAAAGTTTGGCTTCTCGAGAGATCCTTTTCATTTTTTCACCGAGCAAACGCTCTCCGACAACCATGTTATCGTACCACACTTGATCAGATATGCCGGCGTTTTTCTTCGGCCGCTGAAACAAAAATTCGTTTGAGGGATTCAGGTGCTGTATGTACCATTCAAATGAAGCCACAGGACAGTGTGGTCCTAGTTTCTCGAACATCACGCCTCCTTCAAATCCTTCATCATTTTCTCGTCGGTTCTTTGTGAGTTCATCTGTTGTTTTGCACACATATTTTGCACCTTTGCCATCCGTGCTGAATGAAAAATCAGTTTTTTTGAGTTCACGAAGATTTTGCCTTCCTCGGCGACAAAAGTACAACATAACCTCGAAAAAAACTTTGTTTTGAAGCGTTTCCGGGCTGTTTTGGTTAAAAACATCGCTTTCGTACAGCTTTTTAAGATCTTCTTCGCAGATCGGTGGCGTGTGTTCGACTTTGGCGAGCCCTTGTCGTTTTAGTTCAACGCACTTGGCGCCAAAAACTTTGTTTGCCTCGGCAAATGCTGGATCGTTTATTATATCGAAGCCAAGAGTCGCCTTGAAGTGTCTGCCCAGTCCAAATCTCAGGCTGTTGAGAGTGCTTTTGGAATAAGAAGTTCCATCGACTTTTCTAGCTTCGGCATAAAATAGTTTGAGAACGTTACTGATGCCATCTTTGGTTTGCGGTTCGGGAACTTTCTTCTCCTTCAAATACTGCTGTAAAACTCTAAGAGCTGTCTTGGTAGCTCGTTTGGTGTTCTTTGCGTCCTTGTCGTCAACAAGGCGTCCTAAATCCGCTTCTGAGACTGACGCGAATCTTGGAGCGGACTCCGCCATGACAATCTTGCTCAAACCGCCGGCTAGCTTGTCAGGTGACGAAAACCATTGTCTGCAAAAACGCGTCATACCTACATGCATAAACGCCAGTGTCTGTAGATGTGACGCGATGACACAGCGCCATCTAGAATTAGCGGGGTGCTTTTAGCCAATCAAAATTGAGATAGCATCAGCATTGTATAATAATTCAAGTTGCTTATGGGTTCAAGACTACTAGTATCCAGGTTTTGCCAGTCACATTCTGGGCTTGGTTGCTATGCTGTTCGAGCATTCGTCGTTCAACTTCATCGTTCACTTCCTGAAGCAGGGGGACTCAGGCTACAAAAAGTGGAGATTTCAAGCTGAAGGTGAGCATTCGCGTTCAACTCTTTGCACAACATTGTCAAATGTTGAATGAAAGAGCTGGTATATCTCATGGAAACCCTAATCTCACTAAGGAAATAGTTTTCTTCTCATCCTAAGTAGTAAATAAATATATCAAGCATTGATATAAAGTGTTTTTAAATAGCTGGTTCTCTCAGGACAACAAGGACAAGCTCTATTTCATTGGGAACAGAATCGAGGAAGTTGACAAAGAATTTCTTTCTATTCAAAACCAACTACCAAGTCTAAAAGGAACAGTTGTGGTTGGTCATATCCTAAAGGTCGAAGGGACAACAAAGATTGTTGCCATTCCTCTGAGGTGTATTGACCGAAAATGTATGTTGGTGTCAACTTTGTTTGTCATTTGGCAAAAAGAATAGAACGAGACTGAATGCTTGAAGATAATTAATATTAAGTCTGAAACCTGTGTGTTACAGTGCAGTTTAGAAATCTTATAACAAAGAAACTTTGCATACAAATTTTCCCTCTCCTTTGTCTCCTTAGAATTATGATATAGAGGGAGTTCTTGGTTTATCCTGAGCATTTGGAATTCCTACATTTGACATCATCCGTGGTACTGCCATTGATTACATGCATTGTGTATGTGAAGATGTAGTGGAGCAGTTCAATAGCTGGTTCTCTCAGGACAACAAGGACAAGCTCTATTTCATTGGGAACAGAATTGAGGAAGTTGACAAAGAATTCCTTTCTATTCAACCTATAAATGAGGTAACCAGAACACCAAGAAGTATTGTGGATAAGAAAGATTGGGAAGGTTAGTAAAGAGCTCCTGGATTGTGTTTCTTATCTCAGTTTTGATCCATACATTTACTATACCCAGCACTTTGATATACATGAATGGGGTTTCTTGGGGAAGCGGGGTGGGAAGGATTCCACTATGACAGCTACATGTAAATTAGATTCTGACTTCTTGTTTCAGTTTTGAACTTTCTAAAATTTAACACGTGTATTTGAAATACATGACACACGACAGTTCCTGAAGGTGTAGAACAGTACATTGATTTAAATTAACCCTTGATGCCACTTCTTCTGAAGTACCTACCAGATGTGTATGTTCTTCATCTGATGCTTTTAGTTGGAGGAATATACAGACTGCTAAAAGAAACCATCTCTCCTCACGAGAGAGAAAGCTCTGCTTCATGCTTGAAGTTATTTTGTGCACAGGTTGCTACTCTCTATGGTATGTAATGTCACAGTCAGGTTGATTCCATTTTGCTTAGTTACTGCTTGTTTTTTAATTGTCTCACTGTCTATAGCTACCTTAAAAACTGAGTTAAGTCTGAGTGTCAGATTTGAGAGGGAACATCCTCAAATTCTACTGAATTGAAAAAAGATATATTTGCATGGTGTAAGGTATTATTCTTAGTGAACACACATGCACTTTCATGAGCATGTTTACCAAAAGTTGAATGCCCTTCACATGCTCCTTGCAGGTCCACAGTTTATGACATACAACGTCCATCAACTGTTACACCTGAGAGACTGTGTTGAAGATCTTGGGCCTCTTTGGAGTCATTCTTGTTTTTTCTTTGAAGACATTAATGGAGATTTCTGTGATTTATTTCATGGTACACAGAACATTGATGGACAGGTACATGTAGTTATCATAATTGCTTATATCCGTGTGGATAAGAATGAGAAATTTTTAGGTAAATAAAGTACAGTTTTTAACTGGAATGTTTTGTTTTATTTAAGATTCTGCATGGTGTTTCTGTTATACAAAAGTTGCCAGAGCTGGCTTCAGATATCTCCCAATACCGAGACTCAAAACCTGTATTCTTAACTCACCCAAAAAATCACTACAAAAGGTGAGTTTCAGAATCTGTGATTAGTACTTTTTGTCACAGTTAATACAATCATTAAACAAGAGAGTTACAAGAGAGATATCTTTTTGATTGTCTCTTTTTTGAAAAGGAAAGGTCTAGTACATACATGTAGATTGTTCTAAGTAAACCCATTGATCCCTATAAATGTTTGCTACAAGCTTGAAAGAGTGTTAGTAAATATCTGTGCATGATATAAGATTGTAGTGTCCAGTCAAACCCTCTTTCAGTCTTTCTTAGCATTAATTTGATGTTCCAGGTCCAAAACTGAAGAGATCGAATCAGGGATCTTTGTGATTGGGGCACTGGAAAAAGTTTCCATCAATTCAGAGATCCTTTCTCAAGCAGAATGGAAGGCACTGAGAAGAGAACTACCATGCTGGTGAAAGATGTGGTATTTTAAGCGATGCCAAATCAATGGAACTGTGTATCACAGTGAGCGTTACAAACGAGTAACAGCACGAAATAACTTCGCAGTCAGCTTCTCTGGGAAGAAGCAGTCAGAATATGGCTTTGTCCTTAATTATGTGAAGGTTCAGGAGAAGTGTCACCAAGCATCTTGTATGAATGCAAACTGTAACTGCCAGTTAGAATGCAGCTACTTTGCTCTACTTAGAATTCTGGATAAGCACCGAAACCAACTACCAAGTCTACAAGGAACAGTTGTGGTTGGTCATATCCTAAAGGTCGAAGGGACAACAAAGATTGTTGCCATTCCTCTGATGTGTATTGAGCGAAAGTGTATGTTGGTGTCAACTTCTAATGGAATTTTTGTTTGTCACTTGGCAAACAGAATAGAACGAGACTGAATGCTTAAAGATAATTAATATTAAGTCTGAAACTTGTGTTGTTACAGTGCAGCTTAGAAATCTTATAACAAAGAAACTTTGCATACAAATTTCAGTGAAGTTATGACTGGTGTCAAAACAAAACAACTGTCTCTTGAATTGTATTTTTTTTTTGTAATTAAGAAGTAGAAAACATGTACCGTGTTTCTATCGAGTTTTAATATTACCCAACTAGTGGACTAATGCAAATCCTGCATTTTAATTGGCTACGCTACTAGAGGACTATTAGTGATAGTCCTCGAGTAGCGAAAAGCATGACGCTTTGGTTGGTTTTATTCCCAAATAAATATTTTTTCAGCTTGCATTTGCTAACTTTATTATTGCCTTTGCTGTCCAACTAGTTGTCGACTATCATGCAATAGAAATCTCGAGCTCATAATCCAATTGTTTATTAGTATACATCTACTAGCGTTCTATCATGAATGCCGTTCTCTGACTGGCTGCGCTACTCACTATCTATTCTGTGATAGATAGTGAGTTGTCAACGCTCTGCTTTCCTCTGATAAACTCTGTTGTCCCTTACACCAATCAGGTTTGGCCGCTGCTGGAGCAACTAACACTGTGAACATGAGACAGGGAAGCTGTTACAGTCTCCTTATTTTTTCCGCCCTTCACCCCCACGCTATTAATCCCACCACCCCTACCCACGGGCATTTTGTTCTCTCCCCAGTTTCGCTCGCATCAAGAGACTAATATGGCAGCCCACTGAACTCAACAATTGACATCTATTATCTCATGGAAAAATAGGGGACCGGAACAGTCTATTGTTAACAAAATGACGGCCACTTCTTGGCGTTTTCAAAGTGTCTGTGGAGAAGCTTTAGATAAAGTATTGAACGACTAGTACGTTTATACTGAAACAATTAGATTATTTGCTCTCGATTTCTATTGTGTGATAGAAATTTTGAGCTCCTAATCAAATTGTTTAATAAACACAGTTTTGAACAATGGTACATTGCAAATTAATTTTCAGTATCAAGAAATAAAATAGCAATAAAATATTGCCCATTATTGTCGCGCGATAATGGGTTTTATGATGAGGCGGGGCCTTATCTTAATCTTTGGGTGCAAGCTGTAGAGGTTGAGATCAAGATAACGATTTTTAGGACACCACACGCAGTGAAGGATATAAATTCGTGAGTCTCGCTATCACTCGCCCCTTTTTCTGCCAACGCCAATCGTGATAGCATAACTTCGAAAGATTGCCGAGTTACAGTATTTCTTTTCTTCAACCAGGCAAGTAGATCGTTTTTGTAATCCCCCCGTGTATTCTGTCTAGCTCCTTTTGGATGCGTTTTGATTTTTCTTTGGCTGCTTTCTGTGCCCTCCTATATTTTCCTGCAATTATGGCCAAGCGCCGCGTATTGATAATCGGGCATTCTTTCATTCATCGTCTCAAGGCGTTTGTGCAGAAAGAGAGGCATATTCTTACTTTTACAGCCTTAAGTGACATAAGTCAGATTCATTTCCACGGCGTTGGGGGCGCACGATTGCTAAATTTCGTAAGTTCGATTTCGATGTTGTGCGTCGCATAGCCCCCGATATTATTATTTTGGAGCTTGGCTCTAACGATCTAGTTGAGCTTACGCCACAGTCCGTTGGCTCGGAGCTCGAAACTCTGGCCCGTGAATTGTACGAGTTTTCCTCCGTGCAACTTGTTGTTAACAGGCAGGTCCTTCGTTGTCGTTCACCGAACTCGGATAAGTTTAATTGTAAGGTGGCCAAACTTCATAAGTACCTCAAAGTTGTTCTAGAGCAGTTGCCTTTTTGTTATTACTGGCGACATAGGGGTTTTTGGAACTCCAACAGTGAGCTATATTTAGCCGATGGAGTTCACCTTAAAAGATTAGGCAATTATAAATTTATGCGCAGCATTCGAGGGGCGATTTTGAAGGCCTTGCAGTTAGTGGGTGTGTGCTCAACCTAGCAGTTTTGCTACTTGTCTTTGGCCCTTCGCGGCCAGTCTGATATGTACATGGCATAATTCTAAACCATAAACCTTTACTATTTGCCGTGGCACCCGTTTATATATCAATATATATATTTATTATATAAACACCAGTGAAATACCAAGTGA
>JAEMWC010000084.1:727500-782500 GCA_016490735.1 Pachyseris speciosa | reverse complement strand
CCTACCCAGAGGCGTTCTCCGTTAATGACGGTATTCCTAAAGAACTCGCCTCTGTTCGCTACGCCACCATTGATGATGCTATAGGTCTTATCAAATCGTTGGGGCAAGGTTGTTTTCTGGCAAAAACAGACATTAAGTCCGCCTTTAGAATCATTCCTGTAACTTCCAGCGATTTTCCGTTGCTGGGAATGGAATGGCAAGGGAAATTTTGCTTTGACACATGCCTTCCCATGGGGTGTTCCTCGTCATGTAATATATTTGAAACATTCAGCACCGCCCTAGAATGGATCGCCAAGAATAAACTCCATGCTTCGGTGATCATCCACATTTTGGACGATTTTTTATTTCTCGCGCCCTCTGAGGTCAAATGTCAGATTGACCTCAATAATTTTCTTCATTTATGTCACCGAATCGGCGTTCCGATAGCCGATGAAAAGACCATGGGGCCAGCCACTGCCTTGCAATTTGCAGGCATCACTTTGGATACCGTAGCGATGGAGGCTCATTTACCCGATGACAAACTTGCCAAATGCCGACAACAGCTGAGTTCTTTTTGCTCGCGTAAAAGCGTTACTTTAAAACAACTTCAGTCATTAATAGGCCTTCTCAATTTTGCCTGTTCTGTTGTCGTGCCCGGACGTGCCTTTCTTCGCCGTTTAATTGATTTAACAAAAGGCATCCGCAAACCCACACATCATGTTAGATTAACCAAGGAAAGTAAACATGACCTCCACATGTGGCTCGAGTTCCTGAACGCGTACAACGGCAAATCGTTTTTTCTCAGTTCTCGTTGGGTCACCTCCAAAACTCTCAAGTTATTTACGGACGCGGCGGGTTCACTTGGTTATGCCGCGATATTTGGCAAACACTGGTTTTTTGGGGAATGGCCCGATACCTGGAAGGAACTCAATATTGCTATTCTAGAGTTGTTTCCTATTGTCCTGGCGATTGAGATTTGGGGACCGCTTATGGCAAGCAAGCGTATAGTGTTCTTTTCGGATAACCAAGCAGTCGTTGAAATTATCAATAGACAAACTTCTAAAGATCGTTCCATCATGGTTCTCCTCAGACACTTTGTGCTTTGTACTCTCAAATATAATATTCTGTTCCATGCTAAACATATCGCCGGTTGCGTTAATCGCGAAAGCGATGCTTTATCTCGCTTACAGGTAGAGAAATTCCGTTTGTTAGCACCTTACGCAGACGAACAACCCACGCCGGTTCCAGGAACCTTACTACCCAGCAATTGGCACATCATTTTATGTTTTTGGTAGCTTTCTATGGTTTTTTCCGTGTCGGTGAACTCACGGCCAAGGGTGCGAATTTGAAACCTTTATTACAAATACAGGACCTTCATTTCCACTTTAAACAGAATTTCGTGACCTCGGCGACCATTGTCATTAAGGATTTTAAGCATAACACTAACAGGCGTCCTTTCTCGGTTGTTCTGGAACGTGCCGAGGGAACAGAGCTTTGCCCAGTGTCTTATTTGTACCGTTATTCCTCCATTAGGGGTTCATCGCCTGGTCCTTTGTTTTGTTTTGCTGACGGATCTCCAGTGAAAACTGGCCAATTTACACAACAACTTCAGCAAGCGCTAACTTTTTGTGGGCTTGATTCTGCCAAATACAAGTCTCACTCTTTCCGAATCGGCGCCGCTTCCTGGGCCGCCGAAAGAGGCTTATCAGATGCCCAAATTCGCCACCTTGGCCGTTGGAAATCCGACGCATTTAAACTATATATCCGTCAATCTTACGGGGTATGATAGACTTACTCTCGCCTTTCAGTCATGGGCTGGGGCCATAGTTTTTCTACTTGCCTTTGTATAATTTTTCTATGTCATCACCAGCTTGTTAGCAGCATTATCTTAGACAGTCGTTGCTCGCCTTTCAGACTCGGGCTGGGGCAGCGAGTTTAGCCTTACTTTGTGTTTCTTTACAACAAAAAAGAAACAAACAAACAAAAACAAAAAACAACAACAACAAAAAAACAAAACAAAAACTTGCCACCTCCTTACTCTGACCTTAGCTCAGAGACTGGGTGATTTTTCTCACTTTTTTCTCACGAATAATTTCGCCCTTTCGTCCGGGGCTACGGTAGTCTTTCTAGTTCTAGACTTACCTTGAATTTTAGTTTTAGTTTTAGTTTTACATAAAGGTATGGTAATAATCTGACAACGCTCAGACACGGGCTGGTGTTTGTCCTCCTTTGCCTCGCAATGAATGTTAGTTTTTTTTTAGTGTTCCAAACAAGGTCATGTCTGAGTACGCTTGCCTTCCAGGCACGGGCTGGGGCAACGACGTTCGACAAGCCCTTGTTTATTCTCCCTCATTTCTCATTGCAGGGACTGGTCTGTGTTAATGTTTTGTCCTTTGGTGCGCGTGCCTGTGGCTTTGGTTGGGGCTCGCCACAAATTGTGGCTTTTGGCTGTTTTTCGCCCCAACTTAATTCACTGAATCAATAACTATCAGCTTGCACTAAGCGATGAGATTTTATTAATCTAATACATTAGTATTTGTAATCGGTTTGTAATAAATGCCACTTAAGTGGTCAAATTAATCCACACATGTGTCTGTGATTCAGTGATCCCTAGCCGCACGCACGTTCCCAAACATCGGCTTTTCGAGTCTTTCGTGATTGTACTTTGTTTTAGGGCGCCGCTCTCGATATAAGTGATAGTTTTAAAGTTTATAGTTTCACTTACCATGTTAAATATAACATTGTGGGGTAAAACAGAAATAAAATAGACTATTTTATACATATTTTGCCCTTTGAGTAGAATCTCCCTTAAAAAACGGGAATAAAACAGTCTATTTTAAGTCTATTTTAAGTCTATTTTACATCACTCAAGGTTTCCATCAATAAAATAGGATTGTAATAGCCTATTTTATGTATATTTTCCAAGGGAACTGGCAATAACCTTTCCTTTCTGCAGAAAAATATAAATAAAATAGCCTATTTTATCACTGTTTTATACCGCAATACTGATATCAGAATGTAAAATAGGATTAAAATAGCCTGTTTTACAGACTATTTTTCAGTATGTTATGAGAAAATAGAGATAAAATATACCACCCTGTGGAAAACAGATTTAAAATAACAAGTAAAACACAAATAAAATAGATACTTTATTTTCTTTATCTGGTAAAATAGGAATAAAAATATAGCTGTGGGGAAAAAATAGGGAAAAAATAGATGTGATAGCATTAAAATAGTTATAAAATGTGGATAAAAGAGGATTGCTTTTGTAAGGGTAAGGTAATTTCTACATAAAGAAATGAAGATACCAAGTAACGACCTCGAAGAAATCCAATTCGAAAGAGTTCATAGAATTCCAGCTCGACTAAAGGAAAACAAGAAGGATCAGCCGAGACCTATAATAGCCAAAGCTTCTTTCTTCCAAGACAGAATATATCAAATCACACATCTAGAAATTGCCTAAAGGTAAAAAGTATGGCATATTGGACGACTTCCCAAAGGAAGTAGATGATATTGGAAAGACACTCTTTCCCGTCCTTAAGAAAGCGAAAGAAGACAAGAAGGTGGCCTTCTTTAATGTGGAGATCGAAGCTCATTATTGAGAATGTAGTCTACCGTGGACCTGAGACAAATAATGGTCGAATAATGGAAAGTAGCTGAGCCAGAGACTGAACTTGGCTGCCTTTGCGGATCTCTAAGGAATCCTCTCGCTCGCCTCGGACAAGGTAACCTGCTCTGTGTGGAGCAGGTTTTTGTGTGTTTTGTGTTTTATTTTATTTGTTGTGTGGGATCTATGCATTCTTTTTTGGTTCTACTTTATGATGTCAAGCGTTTAGCGGTATCACAATATTTATGTGCCATGTGTATTAATAGCTACTTTTTCTACAACTTGAATCTGCAAACTGAGCTAGCAAAGAATACTTTCGTCAATTTAATTTTGTTAGTCATACATGGAGATTAAGTTCTTATCCTTAAATGTTAGAGGGTTAAACAAAACAATCAAGCGATGCCAAGTGTTTCGATGGCTACATCAACAAAAATCAGATGTTATATTTTTACAAGAAACATATTCATCCCCTCAGACCATCAAAAGATGGGAAGCGGAATGGGGAAGGAAAATAATTGAAAGCCATGGTTCAAATCACAGTAGAGGCATAATGATTCTCTTTAAGCCTAGACTGGATGTGAGAATCGAAAAAATTGTAAAAGATACAAAC
The DNA here is from genome assembly GCA_016490735.1 of Pachyseris speciosa. Lineage (NCBI taxonomy): Eukaryota > Metazoa > Cnidaria > Anthozoa > Scleractinia > Pachyseridae > Pachyseris > Pachyseris speciosa. The sequence goes on along the minus strand of JAEMWC010000084.1, from coordinate 778,304 downwards.
GGCAGATACGTCCTGTGTGAAGCGTTATTAGATGGTGAAAAATTTGTGCTTCTGAATATTTATTCTCCAAATGATCAAACCCACCAAATACAATTCCTCAGAGGTTTGTCAAACTCCTTTCTTAATACTTATGCAAATGAAAAAGTGGTGCTTGGTGGAGACTTTAATTGTGTAATGCATGAGATAGACAAACGCGGAGGGCGACCGATTATACATAAAAAAAATGTATCATTCAGGAGATGAATGCTTTAATGAGCTCTCAAGACCTTGCTGACATATGGAGCCAAAAATATCGTAACATGCAAGGCTTTACCTGGAACAACCAATCGAGATTCAGTGTAGATTAGATTTTTTTTTTATATCAAAAGATATGCAGTCTTCAATTAAAGATGTCAAAATTTTACCAAATATCTTCTCAGACCACTCTGCCATAATTCTTTCAATGTCTTCTGGTGATAAAAAACAAAAAGAGGGCCTGGATTTTGGAAATTTGATAACTCTTTGTTAACAGATAGGAATTACATCCAAATAATAACAAAACAAATACCGGAGTTTGTTTCAAAATACAAAGAGCTCACAGACAAAGGGTTGTTTGGGGAATTAATTAAGATGGAAATTAGAGCGTCAACAATAATCTTCGCTAAAAGAAAAGCTAGACAAAGGCGACATGAAGGAAAAGATGTATTGGCAAAATTCACGCGCCTGCAGGAGAAGCTTAGAGCAAACTTTAGTGAAGCTACCAAAATTGAAATGGATCGAGTCCAAAAGCTTGAAAAAACAGTTGCAAATAACACTGAAGGCACAATTGTCCATAGCAAAGCTCAATGGTACGAATTTGGTGAAAAGAACAACAAATATTTTTACAATCTAGAAAAAAAAACCACAAGCAAAAACATATAACATCGTTAAAAAAAAAAAAGATGGTTCTGTTCTTCACGGTCCCAAAGAAATGTTGGAAGAAGCAGAACATTTTTCAAAGAAATTTATAGGTCGAAAGGTGTGTCTCCAGACTCCGACATCATGGCTTTCTCTTGTAGCATTGTCCTGGAAACTGGTACATTGGACTGTCTACGCAGGGTATACCAGTCCCAGAATGCTTCATTCACGTCAGAATATTTAGCAGTGCGCCTTCTCTTAACTTGGTTTTGGCAGACGTTACTTCCGTACAAAGTTATAATGGATTCTTTGCTTCGTAGAATAGCTTGAATTTCCGAAGTGACCAGCAATCTTTCTTCTTCCAAGGTTTGGGTGATTTTTCGCGAACTCGAGATCAGCAACCTTTTGTGAAGATCAAGACATTTATGTTTCTTTTCTAAATGGGAACAAGCGGCGGTATTACAGTGACTGTCTTTCTTCGTCTTCTCTGGTTCTTTGCCTGTAGCAACTGATTGTGTACACGAGACACAGAACGAAACGAATGAGCCGACCTTCCAGCCTGTAGTTTCTTCAGGAGCATCGATAGAGCAGCTGCTTGACCTGTTGCATGTTGGTTTGGTACAAGACAAACATCGGTTATTCGTTTCCTCGCCGCATTCTTGACAAGATGTTGCCGGCATTGCAAGGACAACGCTTACAGACATTCTAAATTAAGATCGAAACTTTATTGGAGCGGTTTTCGTTTACCAGACACCTTTCTGACAAGTAAATACGTGGGAGTACGCCTGAAACGCTGGTAACAGAGCTTTTGAATCATCCATGATTGGTTAAGGACCGTAAATTTAACATGTCTGAGAAAGCTGAGCTGCAAGTAAAGTCATTCATAAGAGATTATCATGAATATATGGATATCTGGGTTCCAATCATAGAGGATGAATATGAGCTGAAATGGGAACCGGGAAATAAGAAAGATCCTAACGCGTCAATAGAGGAGGCGGATATGGCTTAGAAGTTCCATGTGAATACTTCACGGAGACAAATTTTCCATTTCATCGTTGAAAACAAAGCTAGAAAAAGAAGGATTTGAACTCATACAAATAATGGACCAATGTCTAAAGAGATGTCTATTCGACACGCTATGTAAATTTTGATTATAAACATGTCATCACATAAAGAGAACAATAAACGTGTGTTTAGATGTATTTATCAGTCGTTACTTTCTATTTCGGATTCTTATCTGTCATCACCTCATCAAAAACAAAGCCAAACCATGCGTATTTAATTTTGGGTGGCCACTTAATAGGGGACGACCAAAAGGTGGCCACGGTCACTTAATAGGGGTGGCCACTTAATAGGGGTTTTATTTATAGCGGAGCTCCGGCGGCCCGAAGGGCCACCAAGCGGAGCACCATACCTATAGAAACCCGTCAACTGCTTTTCTCATGGTAAAAATGGCTAGCGGTATTGCTCGTGGGCGCGTACGCACGACGACGACGACGGAGTCGCCCAATAATTAATAATATCCTAATAATAATCATAATAATCCAACATGGCGGCTATACTCCACCTGGCCCAGCTGACCAGCTACATTACAGCGTACGCCTTTGATACTGGACTTACTGGACATCCATCTAACAGCCAATTGACACCTGTCAAAACAAGGTATCCGCTGACCAGTGTCACGTGACCATATCGCGGGCTCAAGTTGAGACCTCATCGAGGCCAGCTGTTTTTTGAAGTTGACCGCTGACCAGGTACTTGCTTTCGATTGGATCGCAGGCTCAAGCCAGGTGTGGGACACCCAAACCAAATCGAGGCTTTCAAATTTTTCGCGCGCTTTCTGCGGCTCGTAATTTCACATTCAGTTGGTTTCTTTATTTGGAGCAAAACAACTTCATCTTCTTCGATCGAAGTTTGTCTTTCGCATAAAAATCAAGAACTTGTCAAAAGATACTCCGAAGGTGAATTTTCAAGTGATTAAAGGAAGGACGAAAGATTTTTCTCAGGAAAACTTGGATCGATTGTGCGGTTGAAAACAGTGTAATTCAACGTTTCAAGGGCTTTCACTTCACCGCTGCATCTTGCATCTCACCAAGAAAAGTCACTTAACAGTTCACCGGTGTTAATGGCAGGAATGAGTAGCTCAAACTCTGTGGAAGAAGCTCTTTCTTTCGACAAACCGTTTGCTATTTTTGCGGATGCTTGTTTTACTTTACTGAAGCTTACGTATTTTCAAGTGGTAGAAACCTCTACAACACAGCGCAGGACTGTGAGGTAAATTAAATAAATAGAAGCTTAACATTTGGTTTAATCGTTGTTACTTTTGTTCAGGAATGAAACTTTTTTTTTTTTGGTCCACTTTTATTAATCACATACCACACTCTACTTACTTACATTCCGTATTACCTACTAGCTTACATGACATGATATTTGCGCAGTACTTAATACCATACTTGCTTATACTACACTTATATTAGTATACCATACCTACATCGTACATGTGACTTACTACATTACACACAATACAGAGGTTATTTATGAAAACAATAATACGCGACCTTACAACGAAAACTAACCTACTTACAACACAGTTATCAAGTACCGCGTACAACAGTGGTAGCCATACCATTTCCACCATTTGAATCATTTCGTATGCGAGGGACTATCTAAGTCGAGACCATTTCACTTCAAAGGCCCTAACTGTGTTATTTTCTAGGGCTGCTTGTTTTTCCACTTTCATAGCTATCTTAACTAGCTGTATAAACATTTCCAGCTTTGGTAAAGAGCTTTTAAACTTGCAAGTGTATATGTAGGATCTAGCGATAAGAGTGATCTGGTGTACAAGGAGATCTGATATATTGTCAATAAGGCCCAAGCAGAAAGAAGGGGAGAGCTTAAAGTTTTCCAGATCCTTAAAATTTTGGGTGATCCATTCGAAAGTTCTTTCCCAAAAAAGCTTTGTATGTCTGCAGTTCCAAAAAAGATGCATCAGAGTTTCCGCAGTTTCTCTGCAAAAGGAACATAGGTCAGTTTGCTCTAGTCCAATTTTACATAAAAAGTCATTTGTAGCAATCCTCCTGTGTAAAAGTTTAAACTGAAATACTCTGAGTTTAGAGTCCCTTGTACAGAGAAACGGTAATTGATAAGATTTTTTCCAATCAACAGTTACATTTCCAAATGGTTGAATTTCCCGTTTCCATTTTTCCTCCGTTCTTGAAGGATGGGTAGCCTATTTTTCGATAAGCAGCTTATAAAGTTTTTTAACAACTTTTTGCGAGGACTGTATAGTCTCAACCACACTCTCTGTATGGGGTTTATCAGTTTCTAGCGAACAACTCTTCTTATATTGTTTTAGGGCAGATCGAATTTTATAATACTCCAGATAGTTGGTTTTAATCTGAAATTTGTTTTCAAAAACATCAAAACTTAAGAAATCCTGTTTAATATCTACAAGGTCCTTGACCACCGTCACTCCGGCCTCCAACCAAGACGGGTAAAAAAGGGGTTGGTTTCCGATTCTGATTAATGAATTCTGCCAGATGTACGAATTCATAAAATCTAAATTTTCCACTCTATAGTTAAGGTTTGTCCAGTGTTCAAGAACTTCTTTTAAGAAGGGGTCAGTTAGATCAAGACTTGCAGCATCCTGTGTGCTAAGATTACTTAAAAACACCAACTTACCTCCGAATTTTTCTAAATAGTAGTCAAAGAAGAGCTTCCACTTAGCATGATTATCGTCATTCAAATAGCCTTGTATCCATTTCAGTTTTAATGATTTGTTGAAACTTTCGATGTCAATCATCTTTAGCCCTCCTTTGTCGTAGTCATTAATCATTTCTGATCTTTTGATTTTGTCGTTTTTCGCATCCCAGAGGAACTCGTATAACAGGGAATTGATTTCTTTCAGCGCGCCGTGAATAGTCGGGAGAGAAGCCAACCCATACACCAACTGTGACACTGCTAGACTTTTCAAAACGGTAATTTTACCCAAAAGAGTAAGTCGTCTGGCCGACCAGCTTCCTATAATCTTCTTTAATTTATCAATTTTCTGCTGGATATTACTGGAAATGAAGTTCATTTCTCCGGTCGAGAACCAAACCCCCAAGGCGAAGACCTTTTCCCTAGCCCAAGTTATAGGCTTATTTAAAGGGAAAGAGATATTTGAGTCCCGCAAAGAGCCGATCCAGAGAGCTTCAGTTTTCTCATAATTAACATTCAAGCCCGACATGGCCGCAAATGCATCAAGTAATTCAAAAGTTCTTAAGAGAGAAGATTGTGAGGAATGAAACTTGTCTTTTTCTCTCGAATGGATATAAATAACAATCATCTTATTCGTTTTGGAAGCAAAGAAGTAGTTGAATTGTTTGTTTGTTTTGTTACGTTATTTTCTTTGCAAGCGAACGAGTGTTTTTACTCGGCTTGGCTGACTGTTTTTCGACCTTGGTACCTCAACAGCGTTAAGAAACTTTTGCCCATATCTTAATAACACGTAATCACAATGAGTCCTCGTAAAATTAAGCATTAAAGGCGGAAACTCAAGCTCGAGTAAAAAAGAAAGCCGATCAAATGCATGTGCATGTGCACTTCTCAAAATCTGACATAAAGTTGTCAAAATGCTGTCAAAAATGTCAAAGACCAGCGCGCTTCACTCGTCATTTGAAAATGTTTTAGAGATCTTCGTCGAAAGCGGTCTGTAAACAGCAATATTTAGGCTATGTCTACACTATACCGGATAGCTCTTGTGCTGGCACGAAACTATACCGGATAGGGCTTTTGTTCACATTCAAAACGATGATTTCGACACGATTTTTGCGTCGGAGCGATGCTGGGCGGCTGCGGTCTTGAAAGTGAATCGTCACATATCGGATAGGTTTTCGTGACACTTTCTGGAGTAGTGTGAACAGAGAATCGAACCGAAACGGAAATCAACAACGAGGAGCAAAAATTGGATTTTAGTGGAAAGATAGCGGCGGTTTTGGGCCACTGCCGTTCACACCACGCCGTAGTATTTTTCACAACGGCATAAAATGCTATCCGGCATAGTGTAGACATAGCCTAAGTTTCGCCGTCTATAAACATGCCGTCTTAATTTGTTTGAACCGGTAAGAATCAGTGTTTGGATGTTAAAAACACCGAAATGGGTTGACTGGCTGGGCTGGCTTTGATAATTTTTATAGTGAACGGGTCTGCGAGAGAAATGCTAGTGTGGTTTGGCGAGCGCTTTCTTCGTTAACTTGATGACGCTTTGCCACTGAGAATCATTAATTGAAGAAGGTTCTTCGGAAGACATGGGAGGTACCAGGCTATCAAAGCTCTTTAGCGTTTTGTGTCAGCCAAGGAACGATTTTGTGGGAAATGGCGCTATTATTCAGCTCTGTCGCGTTCGGAGTGATTGCTGCCTCAATGATTCCTGTTGACTGCTCTAAACGATCAGGTGTGGATCTCGTTTTTGTCTTTTCTACGGACATTTATGTCAAAATTGCTAAGCAATTTTTGTTACTTGTCTAATTTCTCCACCTTCTCCAAGAATCTTCGAAGAAATATTATTCGTATTTTGCTTTGTTTTCTTGTAATACTTATGTTTGTTGTTCTGTTGTTTTTGAACCGCGGTCAATTCCTGTTGACTGCTCTTAACGATCAGTTTTTACCCTTTATTGTCTTTTGTACGAGCATTTATGTCAAAACAAATACCGATTTTTCTAATCAGTACAAGCTATTTTTATAACAAGCTAGTCTTGATTAATTTCTCCACCTTCTCCTTCTTCGAGCAAAACACTCGCATCGTACTTTGTTCGCTTGTGGTGTATTTTTTTATCCGCTTTGAATTCCATTACGCTTTCATCTGAAAGTAGTTAGGACTCACGAATGTCTCTCTTTTTCTTTTTGCAAACGTTTGCTATCGAAAACTCTTCGTTTTCCCTGCTGCTGCTCAATTGTTTTGGACACAAATTAAACTGGCCCAAATAAAGCCATGCGAAGTTGCTCGGTGAGAGTGTGCAGCTCCGATTCTAGGCTTGGCCTGGCTAAATATATATATATATAGCCTTCAGCTTTTCTACATACCAGACTGGAATGGTGTTCCATCGAACATCATGCATGCACCTTCTTTAAGCAGTTTTAAGTCCTATCTATTACATTATTTGTGTCAATTTTAAATCAGATGTAGCTTGTGAGTGACAAGTATGTAGCTTTGGATTGTATTTCAATTTTACTTCTTTATTTTTAGTGTCAATCTCAAAGCAGGGGTGACTTGTAAGAGACAAGTATTCGATTTAATTTGATTAGGTTAGCTTTGGGCCACGTTTAAATTTCACCTCTTAGTTTTTAGAATGTGTAATACAGTAATAGCCCTCCTATAAGAACCTGAATTTTCCAATTTAGCCTAAATAGGCTCTTATATAAAGGCTACCAGGGTTCTTAAAATAGGTTCTTATATTTTCATATGAATTTTACCTGAATATACTATATATATAATAAATATCATCTCATGATACAGTATAAATCATTTATTTGTACCATAGAGAAATGCCTATAGGCAGTTCAGTGCAGGTACAGTATATGTCTTTAACAAAACATAACAAAGAAACTCATTCAGCAGTTTCTACCTTTACACTTTTACAGCAACCCCACTGATAAGAACCTAACTTAAAATTTTAGCTTTAATAGGTTCTTATCTGGAGGGGGCTACTACGTGGGCTATTACTGTATTAGATAATATTCTTTGTATGGGAATTTACTTTATCCCAATTATTCTCCAGTCATGCACTTTTTTTTTCCTTTTTGGTATCAACTTAGATGTATTCGCATGAAAAGGAATTATTAAACTTAAAATTAAACTTAAAGTAAGCTCTATCTCATCAATGTACTTCCTTCTCCTGCATGCAGTCTTTCAATTAATTTTATTCATAGCTGGTCACACCAATCTTGTGGTATGTTTGGATGACATTTGGCACTAATGTTTAATGGGATTTTTGATGTTTGATGAAGTATGTTGTACGATTTCAAATGTACATGGAGAATAGAAAATCAAGTTAAGATGGCTAACACGGATTTCCAGCACTTTTGCTTTGGTGAATCATTACCTTAAGTCCTCATACTACATTGTTAATTACCTTGATAGTGATATCAACCAAATTCCCAATATTTTATTATCAAGTTGCTTAGTCTTGCACTTGGCTGGCCAGAAGAGCAGCTGGAGTTCTTTTTGATTGATGAGCTTAATGTCAGCAAGAAGTTTTTTGGGATAGTAAGGTCAAGAAGTAACTGATCAAAAGAAATATCTTGGTCTTAATGCATATCATCTAAATATTTTTATTGATTTCCATGTATCTTTCTTTCATAATTTTTTTTGAGGCATACATATATTCAGAGGATACACAATTTCTGATTTCCAACTGTCTCATGGGAGGCTTTGGATAACTGAAATTGCATTCATTATGAAGTGATGATCTGAATCACTATATATCTGATGTCGGATACTGATTCAAAATAGCATTCACCAGGCTTCTCCACCAATTTCTAGTGGCTCTAAACCATAACTAAGTAGCCTACAGTTGAATGGGGAAACAGACCTGTCCTTAGGTATTGCTCTAAGATGTTAAGAAATGTTTTGTTTTAAAAGTTTATAGATGCAAACTAGCGTTGCAGGTTCTTTTTTACACAAAGTATTAAAGATTATTTTTAAAAAAACCTACCTCAAAATTTTTATTTTGCTTTTTAACATCTCCAAACCCAATTTGCAAATGAATTTTTATTACCTTATTCAATAGAACGCTTGTTTTTTTTTTTTTTTTTTTTTTGGGGGGGGGGTCCAAATCCGTAAAAGGGGGTTCATATCTGCTAGCAGTTCTGGACTAGGGGGTCCAAATCTGATCCACAGGCAGATCTGGACTGGAGGGTCCAAATCCACTGTGCCACTGGCTCAGATCACCTTTCCATACTATTTTTTGGAGCATTGGGTCTGTAGCTTAAGTGAGGTCAGATGGGTGATATGACAAGCAGACTATATGTTAATGCCAGTAGAAAAAGAATGCTTTTGGAGCTCCGCTTTTAGGCTTGGCTAAATATATATATTAGTGTTGAACTGAAAATAATTTCGGGACTTTGATAACTGGCCGCTTAATAGGTGGCCACTTAATAGGGGTAGTACGACTGTAGTACTATGTCAATGCTTCCTCATGTCAATTCTGTTTGTAAATCTGCCGTCTATCATCTTTGAAACATTTCCCATATAAGAAAATTGCTATCCACTAAAACCACTGAGACTAGTCCACGCCTTTTTGTAACCTCCAAGTTGGATCACTGTAACTCTCTTCTATACAATGTCCCGAAATATGTTATTAAAAAGCTTCAATCAGTACAGAATGCTGCGGCTCGACTGATTACAAGCTCTCGCAAGTATGACCACATCACCCCTATTTTATTCCACCTGCACTGGCTTCCAGTTTCCGAGCGAATTAAATTCAAAATAATTCTGCTCACCCACAAAGCTGTTCACCAAGAATCTCCTCTCTATATTCAAGACCTGATACGCCACTATTCAACTTCAAGAACGCTCCGGTCATCTACAGCATTATGCCTGAGTCCTGTAAACTTTAGTCTCAAGTCGTATGGCTCTAGAACTTTTGCTGTTTCGGCCCCTGAACTGTGGAACAAACTACTTGATGACATCCGTTCTTGTGACAATTTTAATCTTTTTAAACGTAAACTTAAGACTCATCTTTTTAAAAATTATTTTTAACATGTATGAATTCTTTTCTTATCTTTGTAAAGCGCTTAGAACAGGACTGGATAAGAGCCATATAAGCAGTTATTATTATTATTATTATTATAATTATTATTACAAGTGAAACCGGAAATAACAATATATAATTATATATCCCATAAAAAGGTAGATATAAGGCAAAGAAACAAAATGATGGTCGAAAAGGGTAACTTTTAATGCCATATATTACGGCGAGACATGACTAACCTTCTTCAGGGGCAACACTGAAGCAAAGTAAAAATGGAGAAAACGGTTACAATACAGAAATAGAAATAATAGACGTGTACTGAAGCGGCTACCAAAAAAGTGGCATTCCCAAGGTGGCATTCCCAAGGTGGTAAGAACAATGGTAAGTTGTGATGAATTTGCAATTTTTTTAGACTCTGCAACAAAGTTAAGACATAAGTAGATACTGCTACGTAAGCGGTAGAACCAGAAGAAAAAAGTACAATCAGTTGAAGGTTCAGAACCCCTGCCCCACCCATTCATGCACTACTGACTTATTATTTAGACCTTGTAGACATTGTTTCTCTCACTTAACTTCTCATGGTTTTGAAAGTTATTTGTTGCTGAGCCAGCAAGCCAGAGCTTACTAATAAATGTAAAAAAAAATGGTTGTATTGAAATTTGGGGGTTAAATGTTGTACAGACGGAAGATTGTATTCATATTTTTGTGGATATTTATTATGAGTGGGCTTGGATCGAGGCAAGTGTATTTGTACTTCTTTGGGAAAATAGTTGACAATTTTTCTTTATTATTTCTACCTTTTTTAGTTTTTGCATATTAATTCATTCATAACAGAAATCACAAGTGTTAGTTGAGAGAGAGAGAGAGAGAGAGAGAGAGAGAGAGAGAGAGAGAGAGACAGAGAGAGAGAGAGAGAGAGAGAGAGAGAGAGAGAGAGAGAGAGAGAGAGAGAGATGCTCAGAACACACGCCTATCCGCTCTTGTGAGAGAGAGAGAGATGCTCAGAACACACGCCTATCCGCTCTTGTTCTGACAGTTTTTTTTAGTTCATGATAAACCAAAAATGAAATGTTTTGCAATTTTTTTCTTTGGTTAAAATTACGAAGGAAGACATTGCCCGCTATGTTTGTCATCGAATCGTAGATTCTCCACACCTCGCGATTCACACGTCATTTTGTTTAACCAATCACAGAAAGTGAATCGACCTTCTGAAACGAAGCGACGGTTTGCTTGCGACAGCGCTGTAGCTGTGGTGAAAGTGTTATTTGCGGTCAAGTTTAACAAAGTAATGGGAAATTTCTAGTCTGAAGCTTAACTACATTCAAAACGGTGAAATGATTTTGAAATTTGGTTCATCCTGTGTCATAAAACCTTAGACCAAGTCAGTGGATGAACGAGCACATGAACGCTGTGCGATACCTCGTTCGACTGTCTCATTCCGCCACTTCGACTAGGTCACCTGAAGATGTGTTAGACTGTGTGGTGAAAGAGCTGTGGTGAAAAGCTGAAAAGGTCGCCAAAATGGGAGATTTGCCGTCAAATTCAACTAAGTAATGGAAAATTTCTAGTCCGAAGCATAAAACTTTAGATCAAGTCAGTGGCGTCAACGCTGTGCGATACCTCGTTCGACTCCACTCTCCTTCCGCCGCTTCGACTAGGTCACCTGAAGATGTGTTAGACTGTGAAAATATTTTTAGCTGGCCACTCTGGGAAGAATTATATCAAGGCTTGAAGGACGGCTTTTTGGATGTATCTAAAACGTTGTGAAAGGGATTGTATTCGCGCCGCGACTGCATTCGACAACACGTAAATTTTCCCGCTGTGCTTTGAGCATGACTAAAGACGAAGGATGTGCGATTTACGCAGTGGCCCGATGTAGCCTTTTCGACGATTGGAGAAGGTATTTATCGTTGACCTTTTATTTAGTCGTTTTCTTCAAAAAACTTACGGTCAACCGATAAGCCAGATAAACGTTGTCTTTGTTTATGTGCCCAACTTTTGTATGGCTCGGCAAGAAGTTAAGCCTACTCTCAAATTTGGTTTTCAAGTTTATCGCTAGTTTGTTTGTGAAGAAGGTTTTCAGGATTTCTGTGTTGGACCCATTCTTATAGCAAATTACATTTTAATTTCCCCTCAATTTAAAAAATAGATTCAAATGAAATTTACCGTAAGCTTAAGCTTATAATTTAAACATTGTTGTAAAAAGGTTTTTCCTCAGACTACCATTGTAAATAGGTGCCACAAACCAGAAGCGTAACACTTTGTAAAACTGCCAAATCTATTAAAACAATTATTTGCTAATCTTTCTTTGTTTTTTTCGACTGGTTCTTGGTCGGTTTTGACATAAACTTAAGTACTTGACGTCTTCAGAGTTATTAAGCTAAGGTACTTTCCGCGTTTAGCGCGCACGTACACGAACTCGCACAAACAGCCGTGATTTTAAAACTTTTCTCTGTTTCTGCATGCTGAATCTTTGACATACAATTTTTAGCTTTATAAAATTGAATTAAATTATGTGAACCCCCATGCATTACAACCTCTGTGAAAACGTTTTTTGTAGTACAGTAATTTTTTAGATACAACAAAATGTTTCGCCACTCCAATTAAACTTATTTGTCGGAATCGTGTAATTCATTAGGGTAATCCATTTGAAAGCACGAACTGTTCCAGTATTTGTTTATGCGCAGCTATTTTTCTTCGGCCAATACCTTGAATAATGGCCTTATTGTACACTTTGTTATAATTGTCATAGGGAATTTAGTTCATGGACAGTATAAAATAAAGTTTTGATGTCTGTGCGAATGAAGGTAACGTTTTAAGTTCCGGTTGAAAATAAAGTAATCATTTATTCCGTCACTGTTTAAGATACGTTTTTAACCTTCAAATATCGTATTTAGTAAAATTACTAAGCTTGCATCGGTTGCCTTAAGCAACTTAAATTGTTTCATTTAATGTTAGCATTAATTTGATTTCATTCGCATTGCTGCAACTTCTAGTTTAAGTTTTATAATTTCAAGAATTAAACAACACTTTTTAGGTGGGACGTGCATTTGAGGGCGCGTTCGATTGATCCTATTCCGGAATAAGAATACGTGGATTGATGATTAAAACTGTATGTTTGGCGCCTTTCGAAGCACCAAGGATAATAAAAATATGTTTAAAATAGCATTTTAGCGGATGTTTCACAATTTTAATGTGAATCTCCGTAAAAACGAAGGATTTTTAACTTAAATTCCATGTATTCTTATTCCGGAATACGGTCAATCGAACGCACCCTAAGTGTACCACAAACGCGCTTTTTTTTTTTTGTTTTGTTTTGTTTTTTAACAAACAGCAACAACTATCTGTATCAACTTACCTTCTCAAGTATACATTGTCCCTGAGCAGACAGCAGCCATAAAAAAACAATAATTAAAAAAGTCGTCAAAAGTTCCGTTTAAAGAAAATGCAAGTCCAGTCCGTTGTCCAGTCCTTGGAATTTTTTTTTCGGGCTAACCTTTTGTGGCGCGGCGTCGCAGTGAACAAAAAGCGCGCGAAAGTATAGCCTCGTTTTCGTTCTTTCCTCCAGGCCCTCTCCTCTGAAAAAAATCTTAAACATCGATCCTCGCCAAAAGCAATTGAAATTAGAAGAAACTGACAACGCCATCATAAAGAGCATACTCTCAAGCCTTAGGCTAAATTTTCTTTTATTCCTACCTCAAATGGTTGTTGAGCAGGAAGCTGACAAACTTTTCAGTTAGATTTTCTACTGCCGCACTTTTTTAGGAAAAAGTAATCATGGCCATTTTTTAAAACACTATTTATTAAACTACAACTTCGCTTAAAAATATTCTTGGAGAAAGGTTCTAGTAAACTTTAAGAGCGAATATTAAACTTCGGTCCGTTCTGGTCACGTGACCGATGACGTCACAGCATTAAAAATGACAAAAATGTATATTTCATAAAAATATCTACCAATATCCAAATTTTTGTTTCCTCGCGTTTAATGCAACGCGAGATAGCACTTGTACCCAGACTCCCACTTTTTGAAAATTGTATATACCTCCCTTAATATTTATATTTTGTTCCGTACCCGGGCAGTCCGAAATGGCTCACACCATTGTGCTTCAAACCACGTTGACTGCTTTTTCAATAACAAAATAATTTCGTCACAGTGAGCAAAAACGCACTTGTGAGCAAAGTCACGTGACCAATGATGTCATCGCCCTTAGTCTTGTAAAATAATTAGTTTATGGTAAGACTTATTTCTAGACAACGTGGGGGTCTTGCTGCCCTCAAACTGACCAAGTTATTTGGGATTGACGATTTTCCAGCTGCAAAGGATTCTGGGAAGGTTCTTATTATAATTATATATTGTTATTTAATTATTATTATTATTATTATTTCCCTTTGCCTCTTGTTTTCCTCTTTTCTCAGTCTCTTGTAATGAGCAACACATTCTCCGATGCTGTTTCTGGTCTTTGTTGTGGCCGACCTTTTTGCTTGAATTGTTTTTTTTTTTTATTCTATACAGGATGTGGATTCCAGTAACGCTTTTGGTAATCCAGGTGGCGTTAGTCTGTAAAAGTATCATGCTTTCTGTTGGTTCGAGAATGTTGATCAAAGCATGTGTGAGAGAATATTAAAATGCATCCCGTGTTATATAGACTATTCATTAGACTGTTCATTAACTTGTTTCCAGGAATGTGCTTGTTAAAAAGGGAGAAAATGAATCAACTAAATGCGAAAATAAAGAAAGAAAAGCTTTTGAAGTTAAAAATTCTCAGCTCTAGAGAAATAACATTTTCTTCGCGAAAACATTCTGGTTTGTGTAGAGTGTTAGTGCAAACTAGTAAGTTTTTATTTTCTTCCTTAATTGTTCTCAACATTGGTCCCGATGTCATCATACACATTCTTCACTGGTCCCGGATGATACAATATTCTGCTGAAACATACTGATTATTTTTATTTACTTTCTGTTGAACAAAAAGTGATTGGACCGCTTTTCAAGTTGTAAGAGCATATGTGACCCTCCATATGATTTCAGGGACAAAGGTGATAGCACGCTTACAACACACTTCCACTTAAAAACAAAAGAAACTGGCCATAGCATGCTTGTAAAGCATGCAAGAGCACACTTTAATAATCCTATGCCTTTGTTTCATACAACACACTAAAAACGATAAAGTGTGCACTGTTGAACAATGAAGCGTGAGCAGGCAACCATGGAAAGCATGTTAACCTTCTAAAACAAAAGCAAGCGTGTGAGATGACACAGCACACTAGCGTGTAACTTAGCATGCAACTTAGTATGCACCATTGCGGAAGGCAGAAGGAATGTTCGTTGAACTGTTTGAACAGCGAAAGAAACTATAAACACTATCCCGTCACGCTGTTTCCTCATGTTTATCAGAGTCACATGGCTCCGATTTGTGATCTGTGAAAAATATATCAGCTATTTGAACCAGGAGATTTTCCAACAGAAAGTGTGTATTGGAATTGATGATGGAAACTTTTGGCACAAATAAAGGTGCATTCGCAAAGCTCTTCTCAGTGTTGGAAATAATATTATAACGAAAGTAACGTAATCTGAAAATATTTTGAGTGGCGCCATTGTGTCTAGCCACAAGGTAAACACTAGTTTCCTTTGAGAAATATGCAACTGAATGCACCACTGGAACTCTTGCCATTACTTCTGTAAACGTTTTGAATGAAACTTGTTTATTTTAACAGAAACGTTTGACACAAATAAAGCTGCATTCGCGAAGCTGTTTTCAGTGTTGGAAATAAATATATGAAAACGAAAATAACGCAATCTAACGGGCACTTTTCCAGAATTTCCTGTGAAAATACAACATGAAAGAACTCTCTGCAAGTTAAAACTGTCCACAACTTAAACACACATCGGTGGAAAGATGGCAACAGGAGCAGATCAGTCAGAAAGTGGGATAATACAAACGCCATTGTAAACATGCAGAAAACGCAGCCACAAGTGAATATCGCGGAAGAATTCCCTGAAAATCTTGACATGGTGGTAATTCAGGAAGACAGTTTGGAACAGGTTGAAACTTTGCCAGAGACAATTAGAAATAAAGGACAACTTTCCGACCAGGGATTTGGAGTTCTGATTTGGTAGCTGATTTCTTTTTAGTGCAATGAGTCGGAGGGTTTCAAGCTTTGAAAGTCGTTCAGTAGTGACTGAAAGTGTCAGGTCCATTGTGTTCACCTGAACACCGAGAGAAGTCATGATTGTCGTTGGAGGGCATGCTTTGGCAGACAGTTCTTGCAGACCAAACTTGCCAAGAAGTTGACCACAATACGCTTAATCGAGTCACGCACGTGAAGCCGGAGCAATGTGAATGAAATCATCCAAGTAACACTACGAACTAGCTCGTCAGAGCCGAACACGAACAATAAAGAAACTGATTAGCCCTGTCAAATAACAGGAAACAAAAATTGAGATTTGAACTTAGAAATAGGAGCTATGGAAACATGACCCCCTGTTTTCTCCGAATATTAGCTATTTGTAGTACCTAAAAATAAAACAATGATAAGCGCTAATTGCTGCATTGTCAGCAGTGTCAAAGAAAAATATCCACTACAAGGAAACATCTCACATGAAGAAACACTGCCTAATTATTTTTACATGTATGTTCGTTCAACGCCATAGCCAGGTGACGATACTTGCCTGTTAACAGAAGGTAAGAATTCCAATTTTTGACATAGGCAGAAAACGCACTTGGCAAATTTTTGCTAGAATTTGTTTACCTTGCGGTACAAATCCATCATCAGGGGATATTGCTAAGTGCGACCCCAAGTTTTCCAATTGGAAAAATCTTTCAAAATCAGCAAAAACATCAAAGATGCTTGGGGTGAGGGCAGGCTAGTCTCCTTCGCAGCCGTTATTTGGGTCGTCACGCAACGCTCCTCCCCACTAACGGCTGCTCACTCGAAAGTTTGCATTCCTTTCCCTCAAACTGACCAATAAGGAGCAGGCTTCCATTTTCTAGAAATCTGGTCCTAGTCCTCGTCTTGTTGTGCTTTTGATGGAGAATATAACGAGAAATATGATTGGCGCAGCTGCCAAGAATTGATTACATTTTATTGGTTCTTGGTAACAGAGGGAAAGGAATACAGAGCACAAGTGAGCAGCCATTAGTGAGGAGGAGCATTACGTGACCACCCTAATAACGGCTGTGAAGGAGACTAGGGGCAGGCAGATTCTCCAAAAAATCGAGCTGATCAATAGGAATCACAGCGGTAGCTGTCAATGCTTGTCACTAGCAGCAAAAAGTGCATGAGATTCAGTTCGCATTTGTGGAGATTCTACTTACACAATCCTCCCAAATTCCAGCATTTTTATGGTGATAGTGGCCAGTACTAACCCGTGTACCCGCAGATGATGACTGGCGAATTCCCTGCGCGAAACATTCCACATACTTTGAACAATTCATAGGCGAGTTTTTCGCAATCTTCTTCATCTTCATTTTCGCCCGAAACCGATGAAAGGAGTCGTTAGTACGAGAAATGGTCTAATGCCGAAGACGAAATACTGCTTAGACAGACAAGAAGTTGGCAAGAACCTCAAGAACAAAACAAAGAAGAAGAGAGAGAAGATGAGAATGAGAGTGAGGATAGAAAAATGTTTAAGTCTGCCCTTGTGAGATTGGAGACACAGCGGAATGACATGAACGCATTTGTTAATAATCAACTGACAACTATGAATGCTTTGGTGGTAAACATGCCATGGACAGTCTTATCAAGCTTATCGTGGACATTAATTCGCCATTTCTTTAAACTTTCACTGTTGTAGTTTGCATTGTCTTTAGCTGATTGCGATATACATTCCTTTCTCATTTCTTTAGCTATTTACATGTAGTAGAAAAAGCATATAGGGATTGTAATATATTTATGGCTATTCTATAGACAAAAATCGTCAATTGTGTTATTTTGGTGATCAATTTTTAACAATTTCTCTCATGTTATCCCCATCACGTATTGCATGGGCTCCTACTTATAGGGGGACAGGGCTTATCATCATCATTATCCTCCTCCTATGAAGAACTGCACAGGCTATTGCATTTTTAATTGCAAAGTCAATAGTAGTATCAAAACGCTTCTGCAATATTCTCCATCGACTCTTAAGTAAAATGAATGCACACTCGACCTTTACCCTTGCTTTTGTTGTTTGAACACTGGGATCTCTGGTACCTTCAGGGTATGAATCAATCAATAACCTTTATTTAAGGAGGGTAACACCTATTACTATAAAAGTATTCTCCCTAGTTACAACAATTAAGATAAAAAGCCTATAGAGAAGTAAAAAGGAGAATCTATGTACAAAGATATAAACAATAATATTAAAAATTTTAAAAATCAGCAAAGCCTTTTAACTTTAAAATTATCAACCGTATAAATTGGAGCAGTGTTATTAATCAGAGTAGTTTTCATCGAGTTAAAAAAGGCCGTTGGATTTAAGTTAAGAGCATTGAGGTCTTTATGGTTTCATTAACCATGGGCTTAGTTGATACGCACTATCCCCAACAAGATATGGGCATAGTTGATGACCATTTATATTAATAGTTGGTGCCGTGAGGATATCCCTTGCTCTGCTCTCCTAAAAACTGTGCTGCGTCTTAAAACCCGAGCATCATGCATAGTTCCAGGATAACCACAAGCAAAGTCTAAAAAAACGTTTTCTACCATCCTGTACCACTTGAATTATAAAATCATGCTGTTGATACTGAAATAATCAACTGCATTGTCCTTTGGTGCTTTTATTCCTACATGCGAACCATCAGTTGCACCAACTTTGTTTGGTAGTGCTGAAAGCCCTTCAAAGGTTTCTGTGGCCGTAAGGATTTCTGCTTTGGTTTCTGGAAATTTGATGTACTCGTTGCAAACTTCTTAAAACCACCAACCGGTTAGCTCAGAGGTCGGATCGACACTCAAGGTCTTTGTTCCTGCATTTTTTTAGTCGCAAAATTGGCCAAGACCTTCAAGAATTTGAGCCCAAACCACAGCTACTTAACCAACAGTGCGTAGTTTACCGCTTTCAATGTAACCTGTGCGATACAGGTAGCTATGTTGGCTATAATTGTGGACATCTGCATGCATGCATCGTTGGCCACAACAGCACTTCATCCTCTGTGCGGAAACATGATGATAATGATCACGCGAGCGCAGTCCCTGAAGGCCTCCTTAGTTGTTTCAAAGTACTGAAAAAATGCAAGAACAAATATGATTGTTTAATTAACGAATTGCTGTACATCAAACAATTAAGACCACGCTTGAATGTACAAACAGATTCGATCCGCGCCAAAGTATTTATTTAAATTAACCCCATTAATGTAAATCTAAGATCTAACTCCGTTGAACTCGCTTGTATTATTCATTCCTTGAGAATGGCGTCATGAGGTCGCCGAAATGTCGGAACATTATATCGTTAGTTTTTACCTGCCTGTGCTTATAAACAAAGTAAATAAATGGGCTTCCACCACATCATAAAAGCAAATCGTCATGCTTACTTCCAGGATAAGCACAAGAAATGTCTAAAAAAACGTTTTCGACCATCAACTTGTGCTTGAGTTATAAAGTCTTGCTGTTGATATCTGCAGCCTGAAGTTTTGCCTTGGGCTTCTAATTTATATTCGGTCGAGTACAAACTTACTTTTTTGCCAGCATGAGACTGAGATGCATCAGTCTCCATGCTTTCAGAACAAAGGGAAGATGAAAACGTGACTTGTGTGATTTATATCTTTTTAAACATCACTGGAATCAAATATCTGATCTGTCAGTTTACACATCACATAAATGCATGAAGGTGCTAGATCCCACAAGTTTACAATAAGTTGTTAACTTGAAAGTTGGACTGCTACAAAAAGATCTGGGCCGATGGTTTGGAGTGGCGGAAGCAATTGTATCTCGGGTTATTACATCGTGGATCAGCCTTATGTTTCTTGAACTGAAGAGTTTGTGTGAAATGCCTAGATGAATCTATTGAAATGGCAAAGCAATTTAGCAAATTTCCTATGGTAAGAGTGATTTTAGACTGCACAGAATTGTACACTGAAAAACCCTCTTCCCTTCAAGCTAATAAGGAAATTTACAGTAATTACAAGTCCCACAACACCTTCAAGTTCTTGGTATCAGGTATCAGTCCACATCCAGCTAAAGGACAGGGCTGGTCACAACTGACAGAGACAGAAGGGATAAATTCTGAGAAGATTGCAAAAGCAAGGATACACGTGGAGAGGGCTATGCAAAGGATCAAAGTTTATCACATTTTGGACAATGAATTTAATTTATCAATAGCACACCTGGCAGATGAAGTATTTTCAGTTTGTGCCTATCTTGTTAACTTTCAAACTCCATTTTTGAAGTAATATAAGAAAATAACGGTTTTTTTGGAGGGGGAGGGGAGGAGCAAGATATTTGTCTGCGTCACTCTGTAAAATAATAGTAATAATAATAATAATAATAATAATAATAATAATAATAATAATAATCTTTATTTGCTTTTATCCATGTATACATTTTTTTATTACAATCTACAAAATTTACAAAATATGTTAATGTAACTAAATAAAAACAATGGACAAGCTAGGAAGCTAAATAAACCAGTAGGTTTTCTTGTTAGCTCCCTGAAAAGAGTGTAGACTTGTATGGAGTCCAGGATCGTAATTTTCAGTTGCATCAAACTGGGCTAAATATTCACAATATTTCTGTTCTGCAAACAGAACCAAAAGTGTGAATTATGATTTCATGTAGTTGTATTATGTTGGAAATGATCTTTTCTTGCTTTTAGGCAAAACATAAGACGATTCCAAACACAGACTGTTATACATGTAAAATTGCCTTGTTGCCTGGCCCTTCCCTTTCCAGCACATGGTTTCTATTAAACTTTGCAAAAAAAAGTTGAATTTTAACATGCTGAACACTATTCAATAATACAAAAATGGGGTAGCCCAGCTAATTTATTTATAAGCTCTTAAAGGTATAATTAAGGGTGTTTTCGACAGGTTATACTGTTGCTGTAGCAACCTGTTAAAATGACCAGAACTTTTTCATGAGTGGTTGGGCAATTGTTTGATACCATTGTTGTTGCATCAACTGATAAAGAATGGTAGTGCCGATGCATAAAACTATAAGTGTGCTGAAAAATGTGACCCTCCACAGGAAAACAGGGATGAAGGTGATAGCACACTCACAATATGCTAACACAACACACTTACGTGTCCAATGTCATGCATATGCGCATATTAAATGTTAAATTTAATCTGGAACTTAATGTGCCTATAACACATACCCAGTGATAATGTCTACCTAAGACATTATGTGCATAAATAAATCTTATTCTGTCCTTTGCCTTCTTTTTAGTAGATGACAGAATCCCCCCAAATGGACCATTTTCTGCAATTTTGTATTCAAAAAGGAGCAACTGAAAGACTGGGAACTAACTAGCTTGTGACGTCAACCCAGTGTCTCATCCTCTTTCACTGACCTTGTCTCTGAGTCAGATTTACTTTCAGACATTTTGTCAGCTAGAATCGTGAAGACCTCAGGATTTCACACTGAATTGCTTATAGTATTAGTTGTTTGTTTGTCATGGAGATACTGGGATGATGTCACAACTGTCACTAGTGCCAATCTTCGTGCGTGGTTTTAACTTCGAAAACCTTGACTTCGATTGCGTTTTAAAAATTACAGATAGCTTCCAATCCCGTTATTTTCTTTGTTATTGCTTGTTTACCCTTGCTACTTTTCAGGAAAAACAAATAAACAAACTGGCTACGGGTAATAGACACTAAGCTTGACTGACATTCTGAAGTACATACATCTTTAAATTCTTTGTAAGCTGTCATAGGTAATGCCATATTTCCCTATCCTATCTAGACAAAAGTTGACCCGGTGATAGGCTAGTTCCAGCAGAACAGTGCCATGGTAAACTTTTTCCAGCTGTATAATTTGGTATTTCCAAAAATTGTCTTCAAAGGCTATTCAATGTATATAAAGAGACTTTCCATCTGAAGCAATAAAGTCACCCCAAGATTTGGGGGTACACAGCAGTTGTTGTTGAACTTGGTAGTAGTATTTGTGGTTGTCATTTATGAGAAGTTCACCAGAAGTTTCTTTGGAAGGTTTGCAGATGTGTTGTCTCAAAAGTGCTTGATGTAAAGTTTCATTTTCCAAGGAAAGGATATTTTTCAGAAATAAAAAGTCCACACTTTGATACTTTAACGCCTTTGACCTTTGAATAATTTTCTATGATCTCAGATTCTGAGTCCAGTCCATCTTGCATAAATGAGGTGCTAGCAGGTGAATTCATGTACATTATTTCTCTCATTGCTTTTATTGGACTTGTAGTAGGCTTCATTAAAGGATCCCTTGCAACCACAATACCTTGCGACATCGGCCGTTTTACCTGCCATCTAAATTTGGACATTTTGTATCGTGAACAGTAATCGTCATCCATCTTTGTGCGTTTGCTTTACTGAGGACTCGCAAACGTTTTTTGAAATTATCGGTTCTTTTGTCTGACTAGTTAATTTATCATTTTTTTGCTTTGTTTGGAGTGAAATTTATCATTTGAACGTGAGGTCGTTGATGGCCTTTCATGCTCCTCAGCACGGCCGACCAAAGGCAACCAAAGGAATGAAAAGAATTCTTCGGGAGTCAACTTTTCGCCTGTGGAATGAAAGGAAAGACAGTTTGAATGTCAAAGGGCTTAGTAATAGCCAATTCGTGGAGATTTTGCTCCATCAGAACATCGAGGAGCTCCATGCAAGGAGTAGTTCATATCAAGAATCTTCACATGACACCGAAGAACCAAGCTCAAGTAAGATTTCAATTCAATTCAATTCGGAAACAGCCTCCATTTCTACAACATATACATGGACGTCATGGTCCATTTCCTCCATTTTAGCCAGCACTCGTCTCTGATCTCTTGACCTTTCCGCACGTGTCAGGGCCGCAGCAGGAATGAAAACAACAACATGCGCGCAAGGTATTGTGGTTGGGAGGGATCCTTTGAGGCTCTCTTACACTTTGAGGCAGTAAGTTGTGGTTTTCGGTGTCTATACCAAGCTTCACAATGCCCCTGATCTCTTGTCTTCTTCAATACGTGCTTTTTCCTCTGGAGTTACAAACAATTTTGTCTTGACTTTATTTGCCCTATCTTTTATTTCAGAGAAGGAGATGGGTTGGCATTTCGGGGGACTAATCAAGTCGAGCTCATTTGAATTGGAGACAAGGGGTTTGTGGATACTTTTTTGGCACATTTGACTCACAGTTTCTTGTAACTCCACTTCCATACAATAAGGCACTTCCACGTCAGTTACTGGTTCACCTTCTCTTGGAATGTCCAATTACATTTCACAAGTTTGTGTTTCAGGGTTCCGCCTGGGAATACCAATAAGATGAAAAATTGGAGGGAGGTATCTCTGTTACTTGCAGAGAAAATGTCATTTTTTAAGCTTTAGTTTTCTCTTTAAGTTTTTTCTTCTGAAATATGAAACTTGGATACTTCGCTAACCAAGCTGACAGAGGGCTTAATGGCCTTTGTAGAGGGTTCAGTTCCAAATGTTGCCTTGTACGTTTGACGATTTTCCACCATCTTTGGCTCGCAGTGCATTCCTTTGTGGGCAGTCCATTTGCATTTCATATCTGTGCACGTTGGATCAGCAGGCAACTTTTCATGTCCCTCAGGAAGTACGTTACATGGAACAAACAGAACAGCACCAATGTGGCTGCAGTCCTTCCGAAGACCAACAGTACAACTGCAATAGGTAAAAACAGGCTTGGGCGAATGTCTCTGCAGAACAAATAACAATATGAACAAGTTTGCACTCACCTAGATCAGTACAGAATGACGGGTTTATAAGGGCTCGAACTGCACACAAGTTGGTATCACATGATAGTACTTGACTTCTGTAACATCAGTGAGAGGAAAAATTAATTGCTGTAATAACCATGATTCCAAATCTTGACCTCGTAACATGCATTATATTCTTACAAAATCTTTCCTAATTGTACTACTGAGCTGATGCCAGAAGCAAAGATCTATTTATATACTGAAGTGCTGAATAATTAAGCTTAAGTACAAATTAATTAAAAACTTTGAGAATTCGTTTGTTATGAAACCTTTCCTTTCTGCACACTTGCGTTATTGTTATAAAGCCTCCAAATACTCGCAAAACTTTGCAGTAGTAAGATACAACAAAACAAGGAACTTTAGTTAAAGGCCCAGCCCTAGCTCAAACCTTAGCGAGTGAACTCCTTGCTTGTGCTCCCATGAGCAAAGGGTCTTGTATTTCTTGACTTCCTCGTTATTCAGTCCACTTCCAATCAAAACCATTTTCACATGTTGAATATTAGTGTTGTCGGGAAGAGCAGAAATGGAGTTTTGAAGCTTCTGCAGATAGGGAAGCCACTCTTTTTTTGTTTGATTTTATCATGACTTCTCTTCTTTCCTGCCGTCTTGTTGCCGCAAGTTGAGATATTGAGCTCGTTGCAAATAATGTTTACCAAAGCTTTCTTTCCAGTAGCTGCTATAGAACAATTCAATTGAGATGCTATCCTTTTTAAATTTTCCCCTTTCCGAGCTTTGAAACATTGGAATATGTACGTAACTTCGACAAATCAAAACCCTCTCAACGTTGACCCGCCATGTTTGTTTACACTACACAGCAACTCAGCTGTTGCCCACCAAGGCGAAAAGGATTATGGGAAATGTTGAAATGGTGAATAAGATGAAATTTCAAACAAACAGTTCTCTAGGTTCTCTAGGGTAACATCACATGACCTATATTGGGAAAAGAAAATGTACAAGCTGAAAAGGTCTTTTAACAACTGAAAAGCATAAGTAGTAGTAGGTGGGTCGATTCATTACCAATTCTGAAAGACACATAGAACTAAGGCTCCTTCGGCAGGTTCGGAGCCTTATTACTATGTGTCTTTCTCCGGTTGTATTGAATCGACCCACCTACTACTACTCAGAAGACAAGCCCACACAGGAACACACAGCAAAACAACATCCAAACCAAAACAACCGCAGCAAAACAAAAAGCGACCAAGCACCAGGGTGGCCCATTAGAGAAAAGGGTGTACGGGGCAAGAGCGATGGAAGGCAAAAGCGTCAGCCTATTAGAGAGAGAGGGGTATGGTGCAAGAGCTATGGAAGGCAACCGACCCATTCCTGCACCCCGCAGAAAGCGGGCCTCAGTTGCGGCCCCTCGAAAAAACTTCCCCCCTAAATATACCACCATGGCAGCCGCACCACAGCCAAACATTTTGAGGGAGTTCGACCCTCTTTACCCGCCCATGGAAACAGACCCCGGAACAAACTATCGAACAATGCTTGCAACATTGTTTGGCACCCCCGAACGTGAAGGGGTGGAACCCAAAGTGGTTGTCGATTCATTGAACAACCTTGGTTCAGACAAGACACAAACCTTCATGAACAAAATAAACGAAGAAGCCGACACCTCCTTTTATATTCGTCATTCATATTCATATTGGTTGAGAAATATTGACAACGGCTCCCTGATGCTGCATTATCACAATCGTCGAGAGGATTCCCGTTGGATCAACCAGCGTTCTGACGCTGAAGCCTGGCTGTGGGAAAAGCAGGAAAATAGATTGTCGCAAGAACGAATTCAAACCCCAAACACAAGATGGGTCTTTGAGGCCCACTCTGACGTTGTTGTAAAGCTCACATTCACCCACCAACTACTGATGGGAACAGGTCCCCTGCCGGATTGGTTGCGTGCACTGCCAGGCGGGCGCCACGGTCCGATTGTATGTTTGGACACCTATCAACACAACCTCTGCCTTTGGAGATGTCTCGCTGTCCATCAAGGGTCTAGACCAGACCGAAGCTGCCAAAAAGCCCGTGAGCTGGCGCAAAGTTTTCTCCAGCTTAAAACCCTTCCAAGCGATTGCCCCAAAACTTCACTGGACGAGCTTAACAAAGTCGGACAACATTTCAACTACGGTAAACCTGTTGCTGATTGGTTGGGGATCAGGGTTTACGAGCCTGAAAGAGAAGGGGAAAAAGTAAATTGGAAACTTCTTCGATTACCAAACCTTTACCAACATCTTAAAAACGTTCTCACAATCGGTGTGTTTGAAGGGCATGCTTTTGTTGGAAAAAAGATTGAGACATTGGGCCAAAATTACATTTGGCCACATTGCCAAACAAGATTGACAAAAGTATGTCACTTGCGACGACACATCGCAACCTGTTCTCGAGGATAAACCGTGGTGGTTTGTCCCAACCAAAAAATCGGAAAACCAGCAGACCGCATTTGAGAAGACCTTCTTTCCCAAATCAACATGTTGGCTTCAAAGACGAGCTCGCCAACGAGGGATTGACATTCACCGTGCCCGATGTGGGCATGGAGGGGAAGTATACCTGTTGGGGCATCCAGTGGATGGGTTTCATCCACAAAGTAAAACAGTTTTTTGGTACCATGGTTGTCGCTGGCATGGTTGCCTGCGTTGTTGTCCTAATCGAAATGAAAAAATAACAAATGCATGTAAGACCATGGAAGAGTTGTACCAAATAACAGTTAGACACAAACGAGATTTCAGGAATCTGTTTTCATTGTGGTTGAAGTTTGGGCCTCTCATATTCCCAAAACATTTGAACCTCTCCCCCCAGTGTTCACCAGAACATATCCCCACGCAATTCTCTTCAACTTTGAAGCCTACGGTGACAAAACAGCGAGGAAGGATCCGACACCAACACTTCACATCCAAAACGTGCACTAACCAATTTGCTTTTCAATCTGGGACACACTTGACCGCGAACCGACATACATCTGCGACAGAGACCCAAACGAGTTCATTCGCAAGTTCGTGGAAGAGGTTGTGCGGCGGGGGAAAAGAATCCGGGATGAGGTCAGAAAGGTTTTCTTTCCAGAAACATTTCACCTACTTCCAAAGAAACAACAAGCATTGGTTGCGGGCTGGTGCAACGACGTTCCCGTGCTGGAGTTCAACTTTGGTCGCTATGATTTGAATCTTGTAAAAGAGCATTTGGTGGGCTTCTTCGCTGACAGATCAAAACATGTGAAAGTTGCCAAAAATGCAAACAAAGTTATGTATATGCTTCCACCCGGATTTTGCTTCCTCGACATAATTAACTATTTGGGCCCAGGAACCAGTTATGACAAATGGGTGAAGGCATATGGTTGTGAAAACACTAAATCGTGGTTTCCCTATGAGTGGTTCGACAGCCCAGACAAACTCGACTTCCCCAGTTTGCCAGACCACCCAGAGTGGTATTCAACCCTGAAGGAAGAGTGGGTGTTGACGCCGGAAGAATGGAGAGGTTGTGTTCGTTTGTTCGAAGAAAAGGGGATGAAGACCTTTGCGGACTGGCTGCGCTACTACAACAATCTGGATGTGGGGCCGGGTCTCGAAAATGCGAGCCTTCTACACCGGAAAGGAAATTGACATTTTCAAAGACGCAGTCAGCATTCCAGGAGTTAGCCAACATTATCTGCTGTAAGGAGTGATTGAGCGTGAAGCAGAGCTGTGGAGCCATTGCAAAGAGGCTTATATGTTGAAAGGAGCAGTGGTTGGGGGGCCGAGCCTTGTGTTTACCCGCCACCACGAAGTCGGAGCCACACAAATAAGGTCCCACCAAGTTGCCGAACCCAAACCCTGTGGGAAAATTTTGGGAAACAACGCTAATGCCTTGTATTTATCAACCGTGCTCCAAGACATGCTCTGTGGGAAAGAAACAATTACTCCTGTGCCCGAAGCGCAAAAGGCCAGTGCGGTCCCCAGGTTGATAAAGAGTTTACAGAACAGCCAATGGTTTGGGCTTGCAGAAATTGATTTGAAAGTTCCAGAAGCACTGGCCCCCAAGTTCGAGGAGATGTGCCCCCTCTTCATCAACAAGCAGCTGCCAGAAAGGGCCGTGCCAGACCACATGATGGCTTATCTGAGGCGCAAAGGCAGAAACCGCGGCGAGGGAAGAAAACTGGTGAGGGCCTTGTCCGCTGAAAAAATGTTGGTCTATGCTCCAGTCCTCCGTTGGTACCTTAACCATGGGGTGGAAATCACCGCAGTCCACCGAACAATCAATTACAGGCCAAAGAAGATTTTCACCTGGTTTGTGGAGCAAGTAACAGAGGCACGCCAAACAGGGGACACAGACAAAAGCAAGGCACTGCTGGCAGATGTGTTCAAACTCTTAGGCAACAGCGCTTACAGAAAGATGATCGAAGCTGTGGAGTGCCAAACAAACATCGTCTTCACGAAGGATGTAAAGGTTGTCGACCAAGTTGGGATTGCGGTGTACCAGTTGGCCAAACTCCGAATGCTCGAGTTTTACTATGACTTCCTGGACAATTCGTGGACCGCCGTGACTTCGAGATAATTCAGATGGACACAGACAGCAACTACATGGCGATCTCTGGTGAAAGGTTGGAAGATGTTGTGAAACCAGAGATGAGAGCCCAATTCGAGGCAGAAAAACATCAGTGGCTAGCGTGGGACAAGTGGAGCAGCCACACCCCCGGGTTGTTCAAGCTGAAGTGTGAGGGGACTAGAATGATCGCGCTCTGCTCGAAGTGTTACTTCTTTGACACAGAGGGGGGTAAAAGCAAGTTCAGCACGAAAGGAATGAACCAGAGACAAAACAAAATTACTTGGGAGCGTTTCAAGAAAGCACTCGAGGGGCACAAAGACATGGCGACAAACAAGGGTTTCCGAATGAGAGAGGGAAGGATGGTGACTTATGTGCAGCAGAAGCTGGGCCTGAGCGCCTTCTACGACAAGAGATGGGTGTTGCCAGATGGGATTCACACCGAACCTATCGAGTACCACACAATTTGAAGGAATGGGGTGCAAAGAAATATGGGGGACAGTTGCAGAATACCCATGTGCGAACGGAGGCGGGCAAAACGAAAATAGTTGTTTCAACAAAATGCCCAGAAATCCATCCGGCCTGTTTATTATGTTTGCGAGAAGGGGAAATGCATAAATTTGATTTACCGGTGGAAAGTTAGAAAATAGTTCCCACCAGTTATTACAAAAGAGAACGATGGATGAAAAATAATTTCAAGCAGGGTTAGTTGGAGGAACCTCGGTATTCGGGGGACAACCATCAACTCTTCCTGAGCAAACCTGCGTTTTGGCCCGTAATAACCACCCATCTTAGGATCAGCAAGCCAGTACATTACAGGTTGGTTGGGTTTCACCATAACTCTTGCGACCTCGAACACTTTTAAAGACCAAACCGGGTCTGTGGCACTTCGCACACCACCTTCCAACTCACCAGGTTGGAACAAATAGCGTTCTTCCACACCTGCAGGGAGGATTTTTTCGGCCATTCCAACAGGTCTAAAATATGGAGTTGCAGGTTGAGCAAAAACAGATCGTTCTCGGATCGCATCTGAGGGTTTCCACCTTGTCAACTGCGTGGTTTGGTTGTCAAGAGCAGCAACAACCCTGGGAAGCCTTGCCACCCATGCAACAGACCGCACCCCCTCCGGCAGCCGCATTTCGACAGCGTACTGGTGCCCGAACAGACGCTTAGCAAGCGTGCAGTTCAAACATTCCACAATCGCCTGGTCGCGATGCACTTCCACATACCCACAGCGAATGTTCATTCCACGTCTCTGGTAACAACACCCAATGAACTCTCGCCCGGTGTCCACTTGCAGCAGCCTTGGCCATCTGAGAGGCCTGCGTTTGTAAATCCTTTCAAAACCTGGGGCAACTTCGTCAGAATTTTTTGAGGTTAGAGGCTCTGCTGCCTTGAAGCGGCTGGCCCTGTCGACCATAGTCAGCGCATATTTGAAAGTTTTGCGCCCCACCCTGTCGTTCGGCATGAAGAGTAGATAGGCTTGGTTCGCCGCGTTGGGTGTTGGCACATCAAACTTCAGTAAAGGAATGCGCCGCGGTGCAGGAAGAAAGATCTGCCAAAGTGCCTGCCTTTGCAACCATTGTTTGGCCACAGGTTCTGAAACTTTTGCAGCCTGGGCCAGCCTTTTCACCGCAGCGAACCCTTTCCAATAACCTTGCAGGCTATAATAAATTTTGGAAAGGTGTTTTTCCATTTGAACATATAAACAGTGGGAAAGATGGCGAGTTGTGGCGGGCGAATAGTAAAAGACTATGTTGATTTTGGGTTAATGTGTAGTCGGTGTCACAAGCCCAAGTTATATGAAATAACCAAATACGAAACGGGCGTGCAGTTAGAAGTCGCCTTTCCAAAGTGTTGTGGGGAAACAATAGAAAAAAATAACGCATGGGAGTGCGGCCAATGCAAAAAAATTGAAGAAAGGGTTGTGACTGGGAAAAGAAGAGAACAGCTGGGGTGGGTTGCCAACCCAGTTTTATACCATCACACGCAACGTATTAACGCCACTGATGGACTCAGATGGCGGTTTTTAAGTGGTGTTATTCAAGAATTTCGACACAACATTTACCCAAAATCTGTAAATTGTTTCTTTTTTTGTTTTTGTTTTATTACTTTCAACGGATGAGAGAAATAAACTGGTGGAACAAACATAAAATTCTTGAAAATTTAGGCCCCCATTTCGAAAGAATAAAACCAAAAACAAAAGCGAAGGCAAAACAATCGTTTGACGAGTGGTGGGAAAGAGTTTAGTCAGTGGTGAAATATTTGGTGTACTTTAGTTGTAGTTTGTGAGGAATTTCCATGCAGTGGTCGAAAAGAAAGTCGTCGATCATTTTCAGCCTGTCGAGAAACTCCTTTGCATTGAAAGGTTCTCCCCGGAGATGGAACCGGATGGCATCCAATATTTTTTTGTAATCCACTCGAGCAAAGCTGGCCTTTTCAGCCTTTCTGTTATATTTTTTTACCGTTGCGATAATTTTGACAACAGCGCCAAACGCTGTCTGGCCAGCAATAACAGCAGGTTGGAGAGTAACTCCTCCGGCAACTGCTCCTGTCAAAACAGCTTTTCCAGCAACCACATTGCAAAGTAAGTTTTTGCGCTGAAACATTCGGTACAGCTTGTCGTAGCCCCAATGTTTCTTGTGGTAGAAAGAGTAAAGCTTCTTCAACATCTCGACAGTGTCCCTTGGAAGGGATGGGTCGATGTGGTTGAAATCGAACACACAGTTAGCCATATACAAAGAAAGGAATTTTATACAACAAAAGTTATGACCAGTCGCGCTGTTGAGTCTTTTTCAAGACCATTTATTCGAAAAGATAATCCTTCTGAGTTGGAGGGAATTGCAACATCCGAATATGGGAAGGGGGGTGCCCACACAGTATTTTGTTGTGGAATATTGTAAATACGAATGGTGGTGGTGCGTCCTCCCCGAGTGCTTTCAATCTTGAGTTTCCCCATTTTTTTCAGGGGGGGGGGGGGAATTAAGTCCATTTGAAGCAAGGTGATGAACCTAAAGTGGTTGAATGGAGCCCAAAACTGAGGCATGGTGAAAGCAACTTCTTGTGGGCAAAAAGATGGTCGCTAATGACTTGGCAAACCATTCCTGGATAAAGAACGGGTTTTGAAAAGTGAATGGCCTGGTTTTGGAATTCAAATAGTTTGATGTCATTGTTGTAAACCGTGTGTCCATTCAAATTTAAATTTCCACCCAACTTCGGTTCTTTGAGCAGGAAGGTGTTCATATTCACATCACTTTGCATTGTTACCTCTCCATTTGTTCCACCGAACAATGTTGTGCATCCATCCTTTATGTAGTTTCCATTCAAACCCAAATCACCCCCCAAGTTTGGTTTCAACAAAAGATGGTCGTTCATGCCCAATTTGGTTTGTAAAACCATCTTTCCACCATCCACCCCATAGACATGATCAAATACACCCGATGGCACATTTGAAACGAAGCCTTCCACACCATACACCACCATTGTGCCTGTTGGCGAAGGTTTTGTCGTTTCTCCATGCAAATCGAGGAATATGTAGATGGGGGGTGAACTTTGCCAATAGTGAAATCGCACCAAGGTTTTGACATAACCAGCGATCGATTCAGTTGCTGGGAAGCTTTTCAAAGCCTGACATTTGATCGACAAAGTGGTTGCGCTTGTGGTCACACTGACATTTCGCATCTCTGGAGGGAAGAATTCGCCAACAAATGTGTAGTACCCAACGGGCAGCGAAAATAGATCGAACCCAATGCACAAGCGGTCTTGATTGCTGCCATCTGTATCCTTTATCAACGTGAAAAGGTATGCATTTTTGTTGACTGGTTGGGGGATTTGGAAAAGGATCCGATGGTGAGAATTCTGATGTTATTTTCACTCGAAGATTCGTCGATGTTGTCCATCAGATACTGGAAGGGATTTGATTGGTGGCTAGAAGAAGACAAATGAGCTGCGTCGACATATTTCTTGTTGACACCATCGCCAGTGTTCACAGGGTCTTTCAAATTCACAATTTCATTGTTGTGCATGTCAATTGCTCCTGCCTTTGTCCGCCAGCAAGTGGAAGAAAAAGAGCTTGGTCAACATAAATTTTGTTTGCAACATCTTTGTCGGCTGCTGGTGCCCCAACATTTCTTTCAGGAACCTGTCAGCGTATTTTTTGGTTGCCGCGTCATCTGGGGAGGAAGGTGGGGCAAGATTGGTGATAGCGTTGTTGTTCATGTTCAAATCCGTTTGTGCGATCACGTCGAATTTGGTTCGCAACCCTTGATCCACATATTTTTTGTTGACGGCGTTTTCACCGGGGGTGCTGGAATAAGCGTCTCTCCAATTTTCAACAGCATACCCATCCATGTCCAGATTGCCCAACGTCCCGTTTCAAACAAAGCGCGATTTCAGAGTCGACATAACTTTGGTTCGTGGCATCGAGGTCGTCCACAGTGTAAACCATGTTGGTAACAAGGTTTCGCCCCATGTCGAGGTTGCCCATCATCGGGGTGCTTCCATCGAGTTTGGCAAAGGTGGCTCGACAAAACGTTCGTTGACAGCATCGAGCGGACCAGCCGGCGGACCCAGATTTTCAATCGGGTGTCCACCCACATCGAGCAGGCCAGTCATTGGGGTGCTGCCATCAAGAGGAAGAGAGGCCCCCATCGCTGTTGACGTCGTTCAGGGGTGTTTGGCGACCCCAGGTTTTTTCGCAAACCACCCCATATTTTTTTTGGAAAATTTTATTTTTTCAAAGCCGAAGAGCTTTTGTGGCCATTTATATTGACAATGGTACCCAGTCGGGCGAAATCATCCCCACATTTTTCTGTGGTTAGAGGTACATTGAGGCCATTTGCATTGAGAACGGTACCCATTCAGGTGAAATCATCCACACATTTTTCCGTGGTTAGAGGTACATTGTGGCCATTCATATCGACAACGGTACCCTGTCGGGTGCTGGTGGTTTTGTTGTCCCCCCATTTGAATCCAAAACCCTCCAAGCTGGGGTGTTGGTACCACACTGGTCGGTATGAGAGACAAAAAACGTTTTGGCTGGCTGCTGGAAGATGAAAGAGAAACGTAAATAGTAGGCGGTGAAAGTTTCCTCGCCCCCAACAGATTTTGGAAGGGGGGAATTCAACTTCCCCTTCGCGTTGGTCAACGCTGTCACAATACAACCTTGATAGTTTGTGAAAAGCATAAGTTGGGCGGGAATCAGGGCCCTTGGATAGCCGCCAGAGAAGGTTCCATCCGCTCTCGTTGTGTTTTCGGGGAAGACGACCAAGCAAAGCAAATGAAAAGATGTTGGGGAGGAGGAGGGGGCGTCGTCGCCGTCACAGGGTGCCTGGTCGCTCCAGGCTTTTTTGCAAACCACCCCATTATATTGTTTTGTTGAAATTTCACCACAGCCGGCCCGCCTATTAGAGAGAGAGGGGTGGTGTTGGTACATGGCAAGCCAAAGCCTACACGAGATTATGGCACTTACCAATCAGCTGAGGGGGCTGTCCCTAAAGGTGTACGTAAAACGGTATGCCCAAAAGTATTGTTTTGAAGAGGTGGAACGTTTATGTGAAAAGTTTGAAACAAACCTCGGCCATATAATTGACGGGTGGAACATGGAACGATCCCTTAATCTTCCAACATAATAATAATAACCTTTATTTACCCTCGGTAGTATTTATAGCACAAAGGCTAGTGGGGCCGAGCAAATACAGAAACAAATAAAGTCAAATTAAATCAACTCAACTCAAATCAAATGATGTTGGTTTTGGGGAGAGGGGAAAACCGGAGTACCCGGAGAAAAACCTCTCGGAGCAGAGTAGAGAACCAACAAACTCAGCCCACTTATGACACCGAGTCCGGGAATCAAACCCGGGCCACATTGGTGGAAGGCAAGCGCTCTCACCACTACGCCAACCCTGCTCCCCCCTCCATCAGATGGGTTGACAGAAAGGTTCTTTGATAATTTGTCAGACATTCTGAAAAGCCTCCCCCAGGTGGACCCTGAAAGTTTTCGAGCACGGCTTTCAAAAATCGCCACCAAACTGGAAAATGTGAACGCAGTGGTGACATCATTCCTCGAAGAATGAACTCAAATCGGTTCGTCGAAATTCTTCCTCATCAGGTTTTGCGGTTTGTCGAAATAAAAAAAGGAGAACTTCTGATTGGTGGCGCGGTCCAGCAGGTCGTGGGGCATGCGATGGATGAGTTCGACCAAACCAACCCGCTTGATTGTGGTGATTTCATGCCGGAGGCTGCAATGCTGCCGCCAACCCCCGAAGAAGAAGAAGAAGATTTTCCTGCCCCACCACTGCTGTTGGAAGAAGAGGCTGCTGCACCCCCGCGGCCAACTTGGGGTGAACCTGTGGAAACAAGCCTTCTCAGTGAATCCAATGAATCGGATGCCTTGCGGACGGCCAAAAGACTCATCACACAGTATGGGGATGACCCCAATTAGCAAGTCAAAAAGAAAAGCTCCCATTTCCACGGTTACACTGTGAGAGATCTTCAAGATTTCGTTGCTGGGGTTCATCATCACATCATCATCATCATCACATTATTTACCCTCGGATTTTAGAGTAGCTTGTGCAGCTAATATCTCCGAGCATTTAATTATCAGATGATAGATAGACCATCACACCGGGAATTACGTCCCCTACTCTTTTCGAACAGTGTGTGGGTTCTTTTACGTCCCACAGAATCAATTATGAAGAGTTGTGAGACGGGGCCTATGGTTTATCGTCCTTATCCGAGAAGACTAGAAAGTCTAACCATTTGCAGTTGTTATTACAAAGGCAGCACTATCTCCTCAATTATTTAAAGACCCTGAGTGTTGGTCCGACCGGGGTTTGAACCACCGACCTCCCGCACGCTAGTCCGGTGCTCTACCACTGAGCTAACCGGTCGGCGACCCAAAGATGGACGGGTGTTTCACCACAACAGCTGCAAGCTGGGAAAAGGGGCTTGAAACGGGCCCCACCAAAAAACACAACCCCCCGTCCCACCTCGAGTTGGGAACAGGCCATTCTGGATCGGCGGGGTGCAATTGAAGGGATGGAGGAGGACGAACCTGAACCTGCATGGGAAATGGAGGGTAGTGGGTTTAATGAAGAAGACGCCACCAATATGATTAACCAACTGACTGTGGCCCTTGGTTCGATACAGGCTGGCAACTCTTCGACGAAGCTTCACCAAAAGGTTTCCACGCTGGTGCAAAAGCTCCACTGAAACGGTATTATCAATGAATGTCAGGCCCATAAAATTCTCAGGGATTATATACAGTGAAATGTATCACCTGCTGCTCGACTCGTGGCTTGCGCGGTTGCAACCAGACGGGGCCACCCAAAAGTCCCACGACTTAAAGATAGTTTTTAACCCACCGATTCAGCTCGACAGCAACCGAAAGTACGAAGCAGCGCTCGACAAGCTTATTACCATGACTTACTCCTGGCATAACGTCGTGGCTGAATACAACAACACGTTGAGATGGTGGAAGACGGGGGGAGATTGGTAAACGTTGACCATCCCTGATGGGATGTACGACTACACCGACCTCAATCACGTTTTGCAAACTCGGAACAGCTTTGTGGACCCCACCAAGGCAGAGAAAAAGGCTTTTTTCAACCCGTACTTCAATTATGCCATCACCCAGGTCGTGATTGGAATGGCCACTGAGTACGAACTTGACTTAACGATTGGTGATTTTGGAAAACCGCTGGGCTTTAACAAAAAGGTTTTGACAGGCACTATAACCTTCACGGGGGACACCATTCCCGACATCACACGAAGTGTTGACTGCGTGTTTCTCCATTGCGATTTGGTCACGCGGTTGGCGAACGACATTCCAAGTGAAGTTTTGTTCACCTTTTCAACAGCCAACCTCGATGTGAGCTACCCTTTCGAAAAAGAACCTCACCACCCAAAGTTTCACCCCATCAACAAATCTACAATCCACTCAATAAGAATCACGGTAACCAACGGGGAGAACAATATTCTTAACCTCCACAGGGTTGATGTAGCGTTGGATCTCACGATTCGAGAGGCCTCGTAAATTTCTCAATGAAAAATATATGAACCGTGTGGGTGAGTGGATGAAATTTTATGACCCTCGCGACGGCCGGTACCGCTACAGACACAAAAGGGTGGGGGGTGGTTCACGACACCCTCATGGCTATTGGCAAACAACTCTGGAAGGCGGCCACACCAGCACTGAAAAAAGCCGCCTCAAGGGCGCCCGAAAGGCGGTCGCAACAGTGGCTGAAAAGGGCGGTGTTACAAGTGACGCCGCAACCAACCTCAGAATCAGGGCGTGCACGCTTCTTTCACAGGGGGACCCGCAAAAAACTGTCAAAACCATCATCCCCCTCAAAAACTATTCGTTTTTCGAGGAGTTGAGGCACAAGCTCCTTCCTCCGTTGCAACTGCAGTTCGAAGTGACACTTCAGCAAGATGGTGAGATGATTTTCGGTGGTGCCGCAGCCCCCAACCATCGAATTGTCCTCAAGTTCGAGTTGTGAGTCCCGAAGCTGCGATTCACGCAGGAGGGACAAAAGATGGTGAACGAAACCTTTCTCAAACCCACCGAATGGCACTACCTGAAAGAAATGTTGGTGCCTGGCTCTGACCAAAAGGACGAAAAGCTCTGGGGTCAAAAACGCGAAACACGTGTTTGTTTTCCACACTTTCGCCCTTTCTCAAACCCACCGAATGGCACCACCTGAAAGAAATGTTTGTGCCTCGCTCTGACCAAAAGGACGCAAATGGCCAGTGGACGATAAGCTCTGGGGTAAAAAACATGAAACACGTGTTTGTTTTCATTCAAAAAGTGGCAAACATGAATGCCACCACAATGAACCCATATGTTTTCCACACTTTCGCCCTTGATGGGGGTGCGAAACTTTCAACTTGCCGCCTGCAGTACAGAGCGACCTTTTACCCTGAAACTGAGTAAGATGGAAACGACCAAATACGGATACGGCGCAACCTGATCGATTACAACTACAGGAGAGACGATGTCAACACGGGGACCCAGTTGAATGTGGCCAACTATTGGACACTTTACCCCATTGTCTATTTTGATCTTTGACCGACGAAAGAAAGCATGACTGGGGATGAAAAGAGGTTGATCTTGCACTATCGCCTGAACCAAGCTGCCACAGCTGATTACCGCATGTTCACCGCCGTCTTGAATCAGGAAAGAGTTATCATAAAACAGGTCGGAAATGACTTGGTTGTTGGGATCTAAGTTGCAAATTTTCTACTTTGATATGAGATGCCAACTGTGTATCACCCGTTCAGCGTCACTCTGTCGGACGACCAAAGGCACGGCCTTGCAAAGGCTGCCAAGGAAAATGTGGCTGTCACTCTTCGCGTCAAGCTGGAAGAGATTGGAAAGGGGGACAACCTTCCACTGACCGCCACGCAAATTAA
The DNA here is from genome assembly GCA_016490735.1 of Pachyseris speciosa. Classification (NCBI taxonomy): domain Eukaryota; kingdom Metazoa; phylum Cnidaria; class Anthozoa; order Scleractinia; family Pachyseridae; genus Pachyseris; species Pachyseris speciosa. Next base: position 740,924 of record JAEMWC010000084.1, on the reverse strand, counting down.
CCACCTGAAAAGGGCCGCCAGTGCCGGTCGCGGTGCGGATATCAACTTCAGCAAGACACAAATCAGCAAAACGAGAAACATGAGTGGGGGCAACCTCTTTTCCACAGCGCTCAGCCTTGGACGGGCTCTTGCCCCTCTGTGGGAAAAGCTTTGGGAATGGCTGGTCTCAGCTTCGGCGCAGAGAAACTTTTGAAAAAGGTTTTCGGTAGTGGTGTTGGGCCACAAGAGGTGCAGCTTTACAAACTTGTGCAGATGATGTCGCCTGAACAGAAATGGAGCCTTCAAGACTATCTTGTTGGGCGGGGCATGGTTCGAGGTGGTGGAAAAACACAATATGGAGGATTCCTTAGAATTTGGCTGCAATTGGGGTTCCTTTGGCGATAAACCTCATCCACGGCCACGATGTACCACCCCTCGTCTTCCAGCCCCACCTTGGGGAGCGGAATGCAAATGCGCCCTCCCCCTTTCTTTGGGCGATGGGAAGGTTGGAATACCCGATGAGGATGGGCCGTGGAAAAAAAGATAAAATTTAAGGATGTGCCACTTTCCAACATTGATCTAATAAATTGGTGTGAATATCCTGGCATCCCCCTCAAAGGCATCTTTTCATGCAACGAGGTCAAACCCTTGCACCATTCACCCTGCATAATCAACCTGGACGATCTCGGAAGTTTGGGACCCACTGGGTTTGTTGTTGGAAGGGAAAGGATATGGAATATTTTGACTCCTTTGGTCTTCCTCCACCAGATAAGTGGGAGCAGGAAATGCGAACGTTGGGCCACGAAACTTTTCTTCGGAATAACGAACAGATCCAGTGGATCAGAAGTGCGAGGTGTGGGTATTACTGCCTTCTTTTCCTGAATGAGCGCAACAAAGGCACGAGCTACAGAGACATTCTCAAAATGTTTTCCGAGGATGTTCACAACAACGAGCAGATTGTGAAAAATTATTTTTTGAATATATCCTGATGATTGACTGGTATTGTGTGCAAGATAAACGCAGAACCCCCAACGTGCTTGGGTCTGAAAAGGTTGTCATGACCAAAAATGGTCGAAAATTGGGGTAAGCCAAGTGCACGGTTTGTGGAATTACAAAAACTCGCTTCTTACCTAAATCAGGAAACTGACGGGGCCCTCTCGCAAGAGGGCTCTGGTGTTTTGAAAGATATTGTGGGCACTGCAACCCTTTTTAACTACTTTGGAACGGGGTTGGATGTTCACACCCTGATTGGCAAGCTGCCCGCACCAAAAAATGGATGGACGCTTCCTGGCCATAATTACACTGGGCCTTACAACCCTTTGGACCAACAGCTGAGCTTTGATCCTGAGATGGGAGAGATTCTTGAAGTTTTTCAACAACCCACCGGCCCCACCGAGGCGGTGGCAATGCAACACGATGTGGATTACAGTAGTTGTGGTTTTCGAGCAGAAAAGTACAGCAAGGATGAAAAAAAAATGCAAGCATGTTGCTGACCGAAAAATGGTCAAAGCGCTTGACGCGATTCCGTGGAAGAAGCAATGTGATTAACACGAAGGAGAAGCTTGGTTTGGGAGTAAAAACCCACCGCGTTTAAGTTCGTTTACAACTCGCTGAGATTCGCCTCAAACCTCTTCCTCAATAGTCTGGCGTCTTGCGTTGGACAATGCCCACCAATACATTGCGAGCCATATATTTATTAACCACTTTTCGTTTATTTCCAGCACAGCATTTGGGGGAGACAGTTGGTGTGCTCTGTTTTTTTTGCATGCAGGTGTAGCAAAAACCGTTGCACCTGCAGAAAGACCATCTTCCACAGCTCGTTAAGGGCATCCTCAGAGACCCAGGGGCAGATAGTCGGGACGGGACAAAGATTCGGGACTAGCAAAAGTTTACAAGGCAGTCGGGAGAGCCCCTGGGAACATTTCTTTATCGTACTCGTTCCAGAAGCTATTGAAATCCAGCTTCGTGATTGGGCGGAAATTTTCTGGCAAGGAATTTTTTCTGCCCAATCGGCAATCAGCTTATATATTGCACTCCTTTCGTGACTCCTTACACCAACAAGTAAGCGGTCAATCTGATGTCGACCATATTTTTAGTGCTTCCACTTGTCTCATTCGCTCGACAGATTTATACCACGAGAAACATTTCGGTGGCAAGGGACCCACAAAACCCAGAAATCCACAAATTAAAATTGAACTCAAGCAACAATCACTTGTAAGGAACTAGAAAAATCAAGATGAAGACCGACCGCAGGCATCGTTAACTTCACGCGAAGAACAGCATGTAACTCGGTCTCTTTCTCTGGTTAGGATCATTGTTGTTTGGTTTGGGCTTTTTTCTCTGGTTTACGTACGGGCAGTGGGCCGCTCCTAAAACTCTTCGGGGCGATGAAATTTCTGTTGCATGGGCCAGACAAGTTTGCCAATCATGCGAGAAACACGCAGCTTAACGGTTTAATATTTTGCTCACGAAATCGAACCTTGCAATCGACCGTCTCAGCTCAATTTCGAGAGAGACCACGAAAAGGCCTTACATATAGAGAAAGTGTACAGTTGCGCTGTGATCTATTGCAATGTTTTGGTTTTCATATTTTTGACTGGTATCTGTTGGGCATTATGCTTTTCTTCTCAAGGTGTGCATAAAAATATGCAGATTGCCTTGCAGTTGTGATAATTGCTAATTGTGTTGTACTGTACATGCAAGATGCATGGTAATTTGCGCAAGCTTTCCATGAACTCTTTTACCACAGTGGTGCTGATCTCAGTTAAAAAGTTAATTTAAGTTGTGAAAACATGTTTTAGAGTGGGCTTTTGAAAATCCTTGCTGGAAACATTTACATTATGCTGACTGTGCTGCAACTTTTAGGTTGCAAAGTTTCAGATAAAGTTGTTTACAAGTTGGTGCAGGATGTTTAGTGTCTTGTATGCACTCTTGTCTTTATAAACGCTCAAGTGTAGCCATAATATAACAATTATTAAATTCCATTTTTGCATGATACAGTTGTAGTTGCTGTGACTGCTAAGCCAATGGTACACTAGGAAACGACTTGATTACTCCCGTGAGACCACACCAATTCTGGACCGGGTTCTTCCTGTCACCGCCCTTTTCCTTGATAATTTTTAAAACATGAGAGAATGCTTTCAGTTAATTAAGGAACCATGTTTTCAGTTCCTCACATAGTGTAAATGTGTTTGTGCCGAAAGACCCTCGATAACCACCTAGAATAGGCTGATACAATGGTATGGCTAAGTATAGTTAAATTATTTTAAGGTAGGTTTCAAATTGAAGAACACTACACACAAACCATACCCATCACCTGAATACAATTAAAAAATATGTTAACATGGTCACTCAAACGAGAAAATTTAGTAGCTTCTCAGTAAGATATCCCCTTTTAGATAAAGTGGAAACAAAAAAAAAACAATAAAATAACAATAAAATAAAACTAGAAGGGACTGTTATTTCATTTATTTTTTGTTTGTTCAGAAGTTTTCTTGATAGTGAGATGTAACTTTAAATTTAAGTTCCAATGTCATCTGTTTGGATATTGTAGTGACTATTTGTCACAAGCCTTATATGGCCTCAGAGTTGTTATTAGGTTTTAGAGTAGCTGACTGGAATATAACAGAAGGTGGCTTTTTTATGAGAATTTAAACAGCCTTCAAAATATGTTGGAAACTTTTCATTGAAAAGCAGGTGGCTCAAAATTTAAAGAAGCCACTTTTTAGCCAGCTGCCAGCACTTCAGGAGAAGCCTACCTTGTACTAAATGAAATTTCCAATGAGTATACCCAAGATGCAATTACACCCTCAGTTTCAGACAGGGGGGGGGGGGTGGGTACAAAAAAAATTTAAAAAAAAATTAATTGTCCATCTGTTATCTGTTGGTCTTTCACTTTGGTTTTCTACAGCGGCCCAAAAGGGTCAATCACAAATCAATTTACCAAAACAAAAATCAGTTTCCCATAACACAAAACAGTTTCTCAAAACACAAACAATTTCCTGAAACCCAAGTCAGTTTACCATCATCATTCACTGAAACACCTGTAATGGGCTAATCATAGTAATTGCACTGTACAAGATGTTCAGAAATACCATACCACACTGCATAATTCTTAGGAGCTATGAAAGCCCTGTAATGCTACAAAAGTTATCAGGTCAATATACCGTACCTCAATTACCATGCAAAACATCTCCCACAAATATGCTCAGGCCTAAAAAATTATGCTAACTCTACCAATAGTAAGGAAAACTTTAAGTGTCTGTATGCTCATAAGAGTGATGGTTTTTGTAAAAATCTGTTTTCATCTTAACATAATGCATGCCATTTTCCATTCCTTTCCCTCCAAAACACTGGAGTAGTTCCTATTCAAGTCTTACTCTATAGCCAAGGTAATCACCTATTTCAAAAGCATAATCTGAACTCACATCAACGTCAAAATGGCATCTTTATACAAGAGAATGTCAGAGTATTGGGAAACTGATTTTGATTTGATAAATTGGTTTGTGATTTCGGCCTCCGTACTTTTCCACACAAAAGCAGCCTTCAAGCCCAATGACCTTACATACATACATTACTTTATTTACCCTCGGATTTTAGAGTAGCTTGTCCAGCTACATGTAATATCTCCGAGCATTTAACCGTCAGATGAGAGATAGACCACCACACCGGGAACTACGTCCCCTACTCTTTTCCACTTAACCTGGTCTTTCATGATTGTCATAATATAAGTGGATGGAGAGACAACCACGACTAAGGGTAAATTATTTTAAACTGGATTTTCTCAGCAGGCCATTTCAAGGTCTCTCTCGAAATTGAGCTGGGCTGAGCTGAGACGCGACTTCGAGTCGATTGTAATTATAAGCAACTGGATGGTTCGATTTCGTGAGCAAAACAAAATTCAACGGCTGCGTTTCACTCGCCCGATTGCCTGGCCTTTGCAACAGAAATGCCATCGCCCCGAAAATTTTCAGGAGCGGCCCACTGCCTGTGAGTACACCAGAGAAAAACAAAAGCTCATACCAAACAAGAACAATTGTGGCCGAGTTGTCGGCAATTCTTCGCGTGAAGTTTTACGATACCTGCGATCGGTCGTCATCTTGATTTTTCTTGTTCCTTACAAATGATTTTTGCTTGAGTAGGAGATGAATTTGTCGATATCTGAGTTTTGTGGGCCCTTTTCCACCATAACTTTCCCCGAAGTGTCGATACAGCAATCGAAAATATGGCTGACAGTAGATTGGACGTTTGACCCTCGGTTTAAGAAGTCATGAAAGGTGTGCGATATATAACCTGATCACTGATTGGGCAGAAAAAAATTCCTTGCCAGAAAATTTCCGCCCAATCAGGAAACTGTATTTCAATGACTTCTGGAACCAGTCCGATAAAGAAATGTTCCCAGGGGCTCTCCTGTCCGTCTTGTAAACTTTCGCTCGTCCTGAATCTTCGTCCCAATCCGACTCTCTGCCCCTGGGTCTCCGAGGATGGTTAAGGGGGTATAACAATTTTCAAATTGACAGAAGGGGGCGTCCACAAAGTATTGAAACAAATCTCTGTGAACTTCTACCCACTACCTTTTTTTGTCCTGCATTTTTGCTTTGATTGTTTCGGGAAGGTTTAATTCCTTCAGCTCTGGTGGGAACAGGCTGACTATTGCCAGTGGATCCATCTACAATGTGGGCACTATTCTTTAATAGGGTTGTGTGTTAGTGTTCACGAGCAGCAAAAAACAATGGATAAGTAAAATTAAGTAAAGGCAACAACAGTTCTTCGTGGACCCATCGCCAGCCCATTTTTTCTCTTTCTTTCAGTTGTTTTTTGTGTGGTAGTGACGGATTTTTTCTTGAACCTCGGGGGGAAGTTGGTTAACTCTTTCCAAGAGGTCCATTACTTTTGGGGCACGTGTGTTCAATGGACCGTGTCATAGTCAGCCATTTGTCGAGAAACGTTTTTTCATTTGCCGTGATAATGTAACTTGCCATCCAACAAAACACAAAGCACATTCGTCGATAAAATAAGGATCTGCTGTTTTCTTGATGTATTGCCAGGGTGACATGTCTTGGCACAAGTCACACACATGGCGCGATGAAAGTTTGTGGGGGGGGAATCTTTTGCTTTCCTTCTCCCCAACCATCTGTCTATCTTATCAATCAATGCCATTCTGACATTGTAATGAAGCACGTCAGCTGTGGTCATGGCTTACCCACGCCACCCATTTCTCTAATAGGTGGTATATGCGTATTAATATTTTTCTAATACTCCCGACCACCATGGTGTTGTTTTAATTCTGGCGCGCTGAAGAATAATAAAATAATCCTTTATAAGGTTTTGGTTTTTTGTTTTCTTAATAAATTCTCAAGGATTAACCCAGTTGAAAATAAGCATATGGACAAACTCCAACTTTTTATAACCACTTAAAACAAAATTTTCGTGTTTTAGCCAATTTTCAATTTCTTTAAGTAAAGCTTCTCTTAATTTGGGGTTAATTGTTGTACCAGCAATGGTGGGTGGGTTGTTGCCTTCCATCACTCTTGCCCCATACACCCTTTTCTCTAATAGGCCTCCCCAGTGCTTGGTCGCTTTTCGTTTTGTTGCGGTTGCTTTGGTTTGGATGTTGTTTTGCTGTGTGTTCCTGTGTGGGCTTGTCTTCTGAGTAGTAGTAGGTGGGTCGATTCAATACAACCGGAGAAAGACACATAGAAATAAGGCTCCAAGCCTGCCGAAGGAGCCTTATTTCTATGTGTCTTTCGGAGGTGGTATTGAATCGACCCACCTACTACTACTGCATAATAACTTAATTGAAAATAACAGCTACAACTTCAACCCTGAACGTCTTGATCAGTTCCAATGAATAGTTAATAGTAATTTATTTCACATGTCCTTAAATCAAAAACAACTATTGTGATGGCACAACACCATACAGTAACAGCAACCAAACAAATTTTTCTTCAGTGCAAAACACAGCTAATGTCTGGCATACCAAGGTACTGAACGTTTTTCAACTGCGTACAAGCTAACAAACCAAGCAAAATCTAAGCATTGTTACCCTCTTCTTGATCCAAGTTAAGCAGCCTCTTCTTGATCCAGGTTAAATAACTTACAGTATTTGTTGCAGGTATGTTTGCTTAGAAACTGCTCGATAGCTGTTGTTGAGACGTTACCCGAAAAAAACAGAATCGTCTCATTCCTAGCCATCAGCGTCGAACTTGCTATCTCTGGATCAGAAAAAGAATAGTTCACACCTTGTATGTCTACAATCATCAATTGTTTCGCCGATGCAAGGTAGCTATAGTGGACGAAGGTTTCTGCTTTCATGCTTAGTTCGCTTCCATCACCAAAGATGTCACCAGTGTTGTTGATGTGCTTTCCGAATCTCCCATTCAAGTAATTCTCCAAAGTTACAAACTCACTATCGAGCTTCCCCAGAAACACCTTGGTGTAGGTGAAAGTTTGTCCAAATTCTGGTGGTGCGTCCAGGGCAAATTTCATGGCACAATTTCGTGAGAGGGAATTCATCTGTACTATTTTTCTCGTATGATTCTCGTTGGAAACGAAGAGCTTTTCAACTTTTCCATTTCCTGCAAATTGAAGTGATTTGTGCAGAGTGTCTTGATGTTACTTAAAGTCGGCTCACAACCCAGAGGAACTATCGTTAGTGCCCCGATGTGAGAATATTTCTGGCACTTTCCTTTGACAGTTGAAGACAGCCTTTGAACTGTGATATAATCCAAGCTACCGCTGCAGCTTCCTTCATCATGCTTCCCCGTTCTTTTGTTTGACATCTCTTTATACTTGTCCCACTTAGGATTCCGCTTTCTCTTGGACATGATTGAACAGTGCAAAGCAAGCTCAGTATTTACCGATTTCCACTTGATCACTTGATCACTTTCTCACTGATGTCATACACACTTACATTCGCAATGCATATTGGTCTATGGCACACATAGGCCGCTCAAGTTTTTTTGGCAATGTCACACATAGTCCATAGATACTTATTTATTTTTTTATTTATTTTTGCAATGGCACTTGTAGGCTATGCTCGTATCATTTTTTTATTTCCTTTTTTTATTTTTTCAGTAAATTAAAAATAATAATAATTTTATCTTAAAAAATGAAAAAACAAATTACAACTAAGTAAAAAAATGTTTTTTAAATAAAAAATATATAAATTAAAAATCAGTGAAAAATGTTTTTTTTTATTCAAAAGAAAAATCCAAGAATGTATGGTCGTTCGACACCATTTTCGTATGGCACACATGGCCCACCATACACTTGTATCAATCGTGGGATATTAAAATAAAGACTGGATTAAGAATTTCACTATCATTGGTTACTAACCTTCTGCAGTTAATATTACATGTTTCTAAAAAGCTTCCTTATATTGTTGGTACAGTTGGTATCACGTGAAGGTTTATTTACATTAGAGATAGATCCTGATTTTAAAGAGCAAGCACATTAAGTGCTCATCGAGAGAGCTAACGCCCTTTACATTATTATTATATTCATTATCCACTACAACAGGATCTGGAATATTGCACTGGCTTGGCGGTGAAGTGGACGTGAGGTTACTGCTCTTTAACCACTTAGAAAGAACGTTCTTCTCATGCTCAACCTGCCTTACTAGATCGCTCGTTAACACCAATTTCTGGTTGCAGTTTTTGTAGTGCTTTAATGGAGAGACGTAAAATGGAGCTCCATGAGTAATTTTAGGGTCTGAACAGTTTCAGTATGTGACACGAATTTATGAGTTTAAGCTATTAGCACAGTTACTCCGGCAATTGCAGGTACATTTGCCTGTTTTCACAAGAACCATATAATTCAATTTTATCTTATTACACATCCAACATCAAAGATTGCATACATGTAAGTGAAAGACAATATGTGCATTAGCACTTACTCTCATTAAAGTAATTTGCCTTCCCCCTTCACTGACGATCACTGTGTAGTTCAAACATCTTAGCGCACGGTGCAGACATTGCTTTAACGTACATGAGGATGTGCTATTCCCTAGCTTCTTTAGTTATATTCACGAAAAATAGATATTCAGGTAAAATGAATACTTTTTACCATTTTATCATCGATAATGATCTCACAATTAGTATTATCGATTTCAATCAGTTTCTAGCCTGTGTTACAGAAGTAATCTAGCCCCAGTTAGTAATGTCTGCGAAGACTTTGACTATACGCTATGATTGGCCCGTCAACAAAAGCATTATTGATGGGCCAATCATAGTAGATAGTGCAACTGAAATTCTGGTACACAGAACAAGGAATTTGGCGCTGCTTCACAGACGTTACTAACCAGGGTTAGATTATATCTGCGATGCAGGTTATCAGTTTGGGAATGAGAAAAAAACTGTTTTAAAAGATATTATGAAACCAAAAAAAAAAAAACAATAAAACTATGCCAGTTTGGTGAAACGCACCTGCATAGCTGTTTGTTGGGCACAAACACAGACCTTCTTGGAGGTGGACCAGTTCACTTTGTGGTGGGTTTCTTTCTACAGGTTTGGAATTGGCTATGGGCAGATGCGCAAAAAAATCTTATTCACACAAAATCCAATTAAATAATATTGCCCCCAGTAAAGGTGGGGGCTATAAAACGCCACAGCATCATAATTCCATAAATTGTGATGCACACCCCACACAAAGGAAAAGCGACCTGCTACAACAATTGTAACAGCGATAAATCAAAATCAAGGTCGCTATGAGCCTGCTGCCCTTGCTAATCAGGCTCAGAGCAACTGTGAATCTTATTGAAGGTTAAAGGCATGACACTCTAGATAAAGACCTAGATAAAGCACTTAAAGAAAGATGTCACAAGCTCAAGCTAACCGCAAGGTACTCTAAGTTTCAAATTTTGATCAGTTACAGGCAAGTATTAACTGAGGCTGCCTATGCTAATCAGGCTGAGAGCACTATACCTCATAATACTATACAATTAACAAAGGACTACTAATTAAAATTACAAGATATAAGTAGACATAACAGTATTGTCTGAATAAACCTAGAAAATATGAAACCAAATGAAAGGACTGCTGCCCTTGCTAATCAGTCCCATCATTCGAAGGCAAATGCCATGGCAACATCCCCTGCCTGTCGCCAGAGCTAATTGGACATAGATTGGATACAAATGTACTTTAAAGTGCTACTACGATCACAAAATCACTTGGCTTTTTTCTTCAAATTTCGAAAGTGTGTTTGCTTAACACCCGACTCGCGAAATTTCAAGCTTTAATTTCAAGCAGAAGACTGTTTACTTTGAGTACAACTTTTTAAGTTAACAGTCCGCCATTACTCACGTTCATAACTTACCGATTAGGCCTTGGAGAGCTGGATCCAGGATAAAATGACGTCATTTACTCACTGGTTTAAAATTGCAGTGTGTGAATGCAGCTTATACAAATTAAAGCTTGAAATTTCGCGAGTCGGTTCAGCAAACACACTTTTGAAAAATGACAAGTGATTTTCTGATCGTAGTAGCGCTTTAAAAATGCATTAGATTTCCAGCGTCCCATGGTTCGAATTTGAGCGTCAGACATACCCTTATCAGCTGCATGAGATGCATCCCGATATGGAAGCTGTGGCCTTTGTATCTCGATGGATCGAGTCCACTAAACGTGATAACAGCTGAGAGTTTGTCACAGAACACTGATCGGGGCACGGGAGAGCCATCGTGCATCTGAAATAGGGGGCCAGGATTATGACCACGAGCTTGCAAGTAAGCCAACAAGTGCTGGACAAGGCAGGAAGAAATTTGACGGGAAACAACTAAAGAAAAGGGGGCCTGGTTGTAATTATGCTTGTACCTGAGAAATGTGATTGCTTCAACTTCGTGCCTATCATTCAATAATTTCAGGACTTGGTTTAAATGAATTGTGTTGCCTGGGACTGAGCCGGTGTTCTCCCCCACCCTTGAGAATGTGTGAAAAGCGAATAAGCACATAGCCTGAAATCGACATGTATTACAAAAAGAATCGTTAAGTTGAGAGGCTGCTGACATTATCCTATTAAGAATGGGGAGGGTAATAGGTAACCTGCTGTCCAAGCAAGTACCGATCTTCCCATAACCCTTGAGCATCTCAGTAATTAAAAAGGTTTTGGTGGGGTCAGGTAAACCGACCAATTTATGACTATAACGCTGAAACATAAGTGTTAACAGTGGATGGGGCATAATGGCGATCAAACAGATAAGCAACGAATAGTGCTAATGTAGGGGGAGGCACAGGCATATCCGAATTAGAACCTGGCAAAGTATTAAACAAGAATTGGTAATAAAGGTTCCAAGGCCTTTTATATGTAGGAATTGATGATGGCTGCAGGCTAGATTTAACCAGAAGTAAAACTATATTTGCCAATTCTGCGGCAGCAGGTGGTGAAATATGTTGGTCGCTGACTGATCCATGGAGGTTGGAGCCAAATGGCGAAATTTTTGAATCTGCAAACGAGATAAAGAGTCGGCTAGGTTGTTGTGGGTCCCTGGCACACTTAGCTTTGAATAAGATATTATATCGTAAGCAGATCAAAACTAATTTCCGCACGAGAAACATACACTATACACAAATGATATGCACAACACACACACATGGACAAAATTATTAATTGCCACTGTGTTGGTTAAAACGAAGCAACTGATCATGCAGATTTTTTAGCTTGTTTGATCGACAATTCGAGTCAAAATTCCAATTTTCTACACTTACATTACTCACAGCGGCTGAAAAGTCTTCTTGTACACCTTCATCTTCCTCCAATCCTGAGCAAAAATGAGGCCTGCCTGGGCCGGCCCTGTCCGGCCCAATCTGGCCAGCCTGGGCCTGCCCAAACTTAACATTTTTCAAAAATGCTAATGCCGAAAAATGCTAATGAGTGGCTGGCCTGGGCCGGCCCAGGCCAGCCCTCATCACTGAAAAACTGGCTTGATATCTGGCCAGCCCAGGCTGGCCTGGCCTGACCGAGGCCGGCCACTGGCCACTGGCCATTTTACGACCTTCAGCTATTTTGGGGGTTACTCTTCCTGGAGCAAGCTCAGTGAAGTAGGGACAGTTACTGCCCAAAACCCTTGGGTTAGAAATGAAAACACATTTAGCCTCAGTCACAACAATTGTACTTTTATTGCTGAAGTGCTTCTAACAACTCACTACATTTGAAACAATCTTAAAGTGCTGAGCAGCAATTCTGGGAACCGGCTTAAACCAATCTTTTAAAGCTTTACAAGGATTCTCAAAGTTTTGATTTAGTCGAAAGAAGTCAAAGAATGGTTCAAAGTGTGTGAAGTCTAAGGGAACACTCTTTGCATGGTGGCAAAGGTGACTGCCATTTTTCAAATAAATTCCACGCAAAGTTTATTATTAATGTCAGTGATGCTCAAATGATCAGTCGATATAATTTAACTTCATTGAGAGAAACTTGTTGCAATCGAAAGTTCTGATTTTTTTAACAATCTTGATGCATTAGAACAACTAGAAAACACAATGTCAAGTAGCTGAATAAACTTTTCTTTATTGAAAAAGAATATATGGACTCTCATTATAGCAAAGACATATCTCTGTCATACTTTATCATCACAATCATCATCAACTTATTATAGATGCACTTACACTCTCTGAACATACATGTACAAGTTTAACAACTAATAATTGCTACAAGGGCAGATACCCTTTCACTCCTAAGATCACGGAGTCCAAAACTATAAAGTTTAAGACTGACTTTTTCAGACTGTCAAAACAAAGCCATAGAACACAACTAACAGTGAAACTTTTTGTAATAATATTAACTCATCCGAAAAACCTGCTGTTTCACTAAGTTCCTAAGACTTATCAGAATGCTCATCATCAACTGAAAATGTACTCTTACTCTGTGAACTAGGTACACTGTTGCATTCACTGACATTTGGCACACATGTTGAACTATAATTAGGACAATTAGGTCAACGAGGCCATCTAGTCAAATCTTTTCCAATCATCCACGGGAAAAGAGAATTGATTTATTTAACACAGTGGCTATATGCCCTTATTTTAATCCATTTCAAAACTCCCAAATGAATCTTATAGTTTGATCCTAACACCGTGAAATTGACAAGATGCGAACTTGAAAGATTGAAAACTTAATTGCTTGTCTTTTAGTCGAAAGATTCGGTCGTGAATACGCTACAATAGTAAGCGTATTCTGGAAAACAAGTGATTTGAAAACGATATCGTGTTGTAACTGGTTAAATCTCTAAGTCTTATTAAAGTTTTCATGCAGTCAAAATGTGGGAAAAAATCACAAAGTGAGAAATCGACAATGGTGCACGTCGTACATCAAGAAACCAGACAGAAAATATCAGGCACTACGGAAGCTGTTTTATCTACACACAAGCCCTAAAATGCACCAGTTCATAAGATAATAGTGTTTGCGAATTTGTTTTCATTCACGAATGACAACAGTTAAGCGACTTGTAAACACAG
>JAEMWC010000084.1:702500-722500 GCA_016490735.1 Pachyseris speciosa | reverse complement strand
AGCAGAAAGTATCCGCCCAAAGGCAAGCTTAATTATCATATTTTTAGGTATCTTTCTAATCATAGCCAAGCCATCCCAGATGCTGTTTGAAAGTATCGAACTCTACGAAGGCTACAAAACGATTTCTGTACACGGAAACTGTCGATTACAGCGAAATTGCGCATTCTAGTGAACAAATACCTTAAATTGATCGATTTTTTTTACAAACAAACAATACAACCTTATAGTCGTGGTATACTTTCTTATTTTGTCCTTTTTTCAACATATTGTTAATCTTAAGAAGCAATCGAAATGAAATGCGAGTACCTAGTAGTGTACATGGCCTGGCCTCATTTTGATAATGAGTAGTACTTATATTAAAATACCAGGTTTTTTTTTAATACTTCTATTCATGAAATTACAAAGATAATTATTACAGATACGGTTACAGTCTACAAACAGATACTAAACAGAGGTAAAATAAAACTAAACCTACAAGAACTACATTACAAAACAACAAAAAGAAGAGGGTGGGTTACATACTCAGGACATTCATGCTACGAGTCAACATACGGCAGGAGCTTATCCCATTTCCTAAAATGTTTTGTAAGTTTGTTCCGCCTTGTTGCAGTCCTTTTTTAAATTTGGTATACTCCTCTGGTCTTGGCTTTAAAGACTTGTAATGAAGGATTTACATTGTTCAACTTGCACTTATAGATATATAATTTAGCCGTCAATATAAGATGATTTAAAATATCGAAGTCCTTTTCCACATAGAAAATCCCAAATATAATGTCTGTCATCGTAAAGGGTTGGAATGTAATGCTACATTCAGTAAGCCAAGAGCAGAAAGCTTCCCAGAAAGCCTTTGTCACATAACAATTGAAAAATAAATGTTCGAGGGATTCAGTGTCTTGTTTACAAAAAGGTACACAAGGGCGAGTCAATCATTTTCAATTTAAACAACTTTTGGTTGGTAAATACTATATTATTTAAAACCTTATAATTTGGAATTCTCTAATTTTAGTTTCAATCGTAACTACCAAAGGTAAGGAATAAATTTCTTTCCAGTGCACAGAAAAATGGGGAAATTTTTCTTTAAGTTTCTTTTCTGCAGTTGGTGGAACTTGTTTTTGGTTTCTGAAAGCTTCGTAAAGCTTCTTGGCCGAAACCTGTGATAGAGCCACTTCAGCGTTACCCATCTTTAAATAAGTCGTGTCACTAATGTACGAAGGGGTGTGTTGTGCACTTCGTCTAATTATCAGTTCCCTTGCTGAGGAATGGCATCGACGATACTCATTAATTTAAAATGCTCTACGGGAGAAAGATTTGCATTTAACACTTTCGGGCCTCTTAGAAAACTACCGGTATCAGACAGAAGGTCACCAACTGTAACAATTCCTTTCAGAGACAAATTTTCTTCGTAAAGCGAGACTTTTTGAACATTGATAAACTTATTATTCCAAATGACCTGATGGACAACATCACTGTACGAAGAAAATGATGATTGATCATTTAACAAGGTCCAGGCATCTAAACACTCTTTATAGAATACTGGAAGATAGATGGGTAGCTTTCGGGTATCAAAATTACACTTAAGGATAAATTCCCTGCCAACTCGAGAAAGAAAAAAATCTAATACAATCTTCCAAGGACTAATATGATCTTTATCTGCATATTTTTTTAAAATCATCACCCTCTGTGAGTAAATCATTGATTGAATATCCAGCATTTTAAGTCCACCGTTCTCGATATCGTTAATAAGGGCGGCACGTTTTATTTTATCATTCCCTTTCCAAATAAAACTATACATCAGACTATTAATTTCCGTAATAAAATCGTCTGTAACTGCAATTACCGCAGCTTTACTCAGAATTTTCGGTATAATAAAAGATTTAATGATTTGTATTCTCCCCAGTAATGTAAGTCCTCTCCACTTCCCCATATTCAGAATATCTTTAATGGACTTAAGAATGGAGTCAAAACTTGCTTTCATCCTTAATGAAGTATTATTATTATAATGAAAAACGATGCCTAAAATTTTAATTGATGTTCGTACTTTGTGTTGAAAATTCTTTTGATCTAAACTTTGTCTGCCAATGGCGAATACCTCAGTCTTATCGTTGTTGACCTGTAAGTTACAAAACTTTGAAAACCGCTGAAACATCGCCATTAAACGACAATATGATGTTATATCTCTAAGAAAACAAGTCATATCGTCAGCAAAGAGAGTTAATTTAATTTCCTCGTTGTTAACCACCATCCCCTTGATTTCATCATTATCTCGAATCCTACAAGCAAGCACTTCAAGAGCTAGAATGAATAGTAAAGGTGATAAGGGATCACCCTGTCTAACGCCACATCGGACTGAAAATAAATTAGTAATAAAACCGTTATTCATAACACAACTTGGTTTTGATCCACTGCAGGAAATATGGTCCAAAATTAAATTTTCCAGGACTTTAAAGAGAAAGGAATGATTTAGAGTCGAAAGCTTTCTGAAAATCAACCACTAGGAGAATGCCTGAACTGTCCGTAAATTTTGCAAATTCAAGTAAGTCTTCAATCGTTTGCACTCCATCAAAAATTGACCTTCCCTTGATGAAACCATTTTGGTTAGGATGAATAATGTTAGGGAGAACCATTTCTAACCTTCTTCCAATGGCTTTTGATGCGATTTTAACATCGACATTTATTAACGAGATTTGGTCTCCAACAAAGTAATCATAGCCTGTTTTTGCAAATTCGATAATTGACCTTGTTCGTGAGCAAAATTTAAAGCGTTAACAACATGTTTCCCCATAAGAGGCCAAAAGCCAAGGTAACATTCAACCGTCAAGCCATCATTCCCAGGGCTTTTATTCTTCTGGAAAGTTTTTAGCGCTTCGTAATATTCGTTAATTGAAATCTTTTTATCCAGTGAGTCACGTTGCTCGTCTGTCAGTATTTTAGTGTTCACGCTGCTAAGAAATTCAAGCGTCGATTCACAGTTGCAATCATCAGATTTGGTGTCGTATAAATTTGCATAAAAGTTATGTATCTCTGTCATTATTTCTTTCGGATCGGTCGTACATTCATCACCTTCTATTACCAGCTTTCTAATACAGCCTTTCTTCTGTTTGGAGTTTTCAAAAAATATTTGTTGCTTTTCTCACCGTGTTCGTACCAGTTTACTCTTGAACGGATTATTGCGCCTTGAGCTATGTATTCATACTGTCTATTGTATTCCGTTTGAAAGATTTCCAAATTGTTTATATTTTCTGGACTTGGCGACTCGTCACATTTTATTGTACATTCTTTGATTTTTCTCTCTAATGTCGTTAATGCCTCCCTCCTCTTCCTAGCCTTCTGTTTGCTATAGATAATGGTTTCATATCGGATGTTATATTTAATGAAGTTCCAAAGGACCCTGGGGTCTTGTAACTCTTTTCCTTCTTCCAGCCAATAGATATACCTATCGGTTATTAATTTGATATACTCGTCATCCTCTAAAAGACTGGAGTTAAATTTCCAAAAGGAGAGGCCCCGTTCTGTCTCTTCAATTCCATTTATGTGTATTGTAATGGCAGAGTGATCAGTTCTTATTGCTGGAATGATATCTACTTTCACTACCTCTTCCTGAATACTGCTAGATATTAACCAAAAGTCAAGACGGCGCTGTATTATTGGATTTTTCTGCCTCCACGTAAAACGCCTGGCGTCAGGGTTTCCCGATTCTCCAAATATCAATCAAGTCAAATGATGAGCACAAATTATCAATCTTTTTACAAGATTCTTTTAACTGGGGTTTACCTCCGGTTCCATCCAAATCGGGCTAAAGAATAACATTAAAGTCACCTCCTATAATTATTTCACAGTTTTCCTCCAAATCTAATCCATCGAGTTGAGTTTTAATTTCTTCGAAAAACGTGCACTGGTCATTTATTTTATTTGGTGCATATATATTGACTAAAACAAACGGTTGATTCTGAATAATGACCTTTAAAATGAGAAATCTTCCTTGCTCGTCTTCCCGGTGCACACTAACTTCGCAGTCAAAGTTTTCTTTTAAGAGAATCACGACTCCCCTGCTATGCTGTGATCCGTGAGTAAAGAAAATACTGCCCCTCCATTGTAACTTCCAAATGTTTTCCACTTCTGGGGTACAATATGTTTCTTGCAAGAAAATAATGTCACATCTCCCTTTCGCAATCCAATTAAACAAAGCTTTTCTTTTATCAAAAGAACGAATGCCCCAAACGTTTAAAGATAACATTTTTAAACCTAAATTACGCTTCATGATGATTGTGTAAATGTATTCAAATCAGTTGGATAAACGAATTAGTGAAAAAATCTCTGCATAAATAACCCCTCGGCATAAAGGTCCTGCATGTCTCCCACAAAAGTACAATAGATAGTTATCAGCACATCAACCTCTACAAACTGTAACAAGAGAGACAAAATAGAGCTACAACAAATAATCACATAATTAAAACAGTAGCCAGCTATAGCTGTTGAATATAACGCCACTGACAAAAAGGGCCTTGCATTCATCACACTATACGTACAAAAACAATAGATACAAAAGCTCCGTTTTGGAAGTACATATTCAAATTCTAAGAAAAAAGTTACAAGATAAAAAACATGGCCTAAGAAGTTGAATCCTACGAGGGAAAAAAAATTTTACACTTCAACACCGTCAATAAACAGTTTATCTGGTTCCCTTCTACTAAAATAAGCAGTCTTACCCTCCTCTTTAGCTTTCTTAAAACGTTGCATCTTCTTTCTCCTCCGTTCCATTATTTCTTTAGGGAGGTCTGCCGAAATTCCGAAATTCTTGCCTTCCAACTTCTTAGCGTTAGCCATCACCTCCTCTCGATCGGGGAAACTCAAGAATCTTGCGATAATTTGCCTGGGCTTTGCACTGCAGGGATTTTGCTTTCCAACCCGATGAACTCTTTGAAATTCTATCTCGGACGCGTCTTTTATGCCAAGCTCCTTTGTTAAGAAATTAACTAAAACTTGTTTAGTATCCTCCTGTTCTGCGGCTACTTCTTCGATTCCGAAGAAACGTAGATCCTCGCGACGATTGTAAACTTCCATATACAGCTTTTCGTCTTTGAGCTGGTTGACCTGATTTTGTAGTTCGCGTAGTTTCGCCTTGAAAGACTCCCTTTCAGCGTTAGCAAAATCCATCCCTTCTTCAAGCTCCATAATCTTCTTCTCCGTCTCACTCTTAAAAGATTCAAAACAGTCAATTTTCGCTTGAAGGCTACTTACTTTAACATCGACCGATTTAACTTATTCTTCGAGTTTTTCTAGCTTCGATTCAACTGCTACTACCTTCTCCAACAAAAGCTCTAGTTCAGGCATAACTAAGTCCGCCATGTTTAATGCAGTGGCCACTTCGTCCGATACAGTACTTGTTTCAGAATCAGAATATGATGTGTGGTGCCTTATCTTTTGTTGTCAGGCGAGTGACCCTCTGCAGATGAAGTTGAAGAACTTTGACGTGTTTTCCGTTTGGTAGATTCAGCTTGGTTGGCCATACAAAGCTTCCAAACCCGGAGCTATCACAAACACGTTCACTCCGCCATGTTGCCCGACCCAGTTTACCAGTTCAATATCTAGGTCCTTAAAATAAATGGGAATGCTACTAAAATTCAAACGAAATTCTTCTTTCCTTTCAGTATTAGCTGGAAATATCTACTCTTTGAAACGCGTCAAATTTATGGCAGCTTTAATCGAACAATATAAACTTTTTATTTCCTCAAAGTCAACTTCGCTGAAAGAACACCACTGCCTTTTGTGGGGAACTCCCCATGGCCGGTTACCCCAGCTTGCCTTTGCATTTGTTTGACAAATCACAGAGCTATACGTTAGTCTTAAGCCACCCTAAACCGATAGATTTTTTTACAAAAGATACCTTACTACAACCTTATAATCATGGTATTCTTTCTCATTTAATTTCTCCCTGTTTCCAGAAACCTTTTAAATTTTATTCATTAGCAATATAAATGATGTAAGAGTATATAGTGGTCTACAAAAGACCTGCAGGGACAATCTGACTTTATTCTGATACTGAGTATCACTCATATTAAAATAACAATTCAATATCTAGGTCTTTAAAACAAAAGAAGGAGCTGCTAAAACTCGAACAATTTCCTCAGAAATGCACTACTGTTAGCTGTCAATATCTACTCTTTGAAAAAACGCCAAATTTAAGTCAGCTTCAAATCGAACAACATAATCTGTTAACTTCCTCAAAATCAACACAACGGTTCCACCATGGGACTTCAGTGAAAGAGCACTACTGCTTTTTGTGGGGGACTCCCCAGGAATTGGTTACCTCAGCTCGCCTTTGTTCCCTAACAAATCGCAGAGGCACCCATTACTATTGAGGCACCACGACGTTCCTAATTTAGCAAATTATTTCGTCTTAATCATACCCTTTTCTTGTTTTTTTTTTTTTTTTTTTTAGCAGCACACTTAATATAACGAAGAATATCCAGAACTAGCCCTTCAGTAAGTCAATCATGAGCTTTGCTCTCAGCTTTGGAGATTCCTTATAGTTCCACGTGAATTTGTCATGGATGCCTTGGATTATATCGCGAACACAGTAAATGATACCCACTCCGCGACTGCCTGAACCATTTGGTTGATCCGGCATAGGCACTGTGAACCTCTGTACTTTGCTCCAAGTTGATGGCCGAAAGTGTTGCAGAGAGGTGATCTCGTACAAGTTTGCTAATGTCTTATCAGCAAGTTCCTGAAGGGACAAATTCACGGGGTAGTGAAACCCATTGTCGTACTCCACACGGCAGTTATTTACATTGAATACAAGGAGTCGCCAGTGGTTGCCATCGCGGTGAATGGGGAGAAATATGGTTTCCACTGTACTCAGTTCGACAGTGGCGTTCAAATTGTAGACTGCACTTGTTCTAAACTGAGTCGAGACATCGCTTGGAAGCATTGCAAAGATTGATCTTCTAATACGGTTATTAGCTGCATCACAGTACTTGCTTATCAGCAAGTTTATGATTTCATCAGTCAAGTAGAGTTAGCAACACAAAACAGACAATTCTTTTGATGTTATCGAATAACCTTTGCTCTGCAAGAGATACTGACCCTTCACATTCCAATTGTCTAGAAGTGCTTCAGTCACTTTAGTTTTCTGTTGCTGAGGCAACCCTTTAAATGCCAGGTCTAGCCACTTTTCTTCTTGACGCACTTCCCTTGCCACCGTTCGTAATATGTCATACCTGCTCAAAATTCTAACACCATCTAACGTGAAACAGCCATAGGATGGATACTGGACAACTAAATTCGGGCTGTTTCCTTCTTTTTTCCTTTTAGTCTTGAGGAGAGCATCCATGGATTCGGTTATTACAGATAAGGCAGGGACTCGGTCAACTCTTAACGGATCCTGTGTAATTACATCTACTTGATCAGTCTCCAAAGATTTGACGGTAGAAAACTGGATTTTATGGTCAACAATAGGGAGTTCAGCATCGGCCAGTAATCTACATGGTGTTGCAAATTTAACATCTCTGCGGTAAGGGTCCCATATTATAGAGCTCTTGACATCTTGTTCATCAGGGGTGCCAGCAACATCAACCTCACCATCATCACTGGACAAAGTTACAATGACTTCCATTTTTTTTTTCCCCGTTGAAGTCCTTAATTTTTTTCAGGCTTCTTTTCGCAATTGCATAAATTGCGTTCACAACTGCGAGGATCATTCTTCATTTGATTTTTTTTTTCGTCGATACAAGCCTTGGTTATCTGCTGCAGACGCTTTTTCTGAATTAACGAAGAAAGACTTGATCAAAATGATTTTCCCTTTCCCGCCGACTTAGACGGTTTGTAGAAAAACGCCGAGAAACCGATGTTTGACGATTTTGTTTTGATTGGGTTTCTTCTTCTGTCCTTCGGGTTTCCTTTTCTCTTTCATCGTGTTTACCTTGAGAGCCTTGTTATTCCTGTCCCTCTTTCTTTGGTGATTTTGGTGATTTTCTTCTTTTTGGCTCTTTAAAGGTGGAATCCTTGCATATGTTTTGTATTTTCTCTTTCGCCCAAAGCGAGATGTGGTTTGAAAGGACACTGTTCGGTTAAACGACGAAGCAGGCAACCACATATCGTCGCCTGGTCCATAGCCTTTAAATCGAACTTTAAATTCGTACGTCATGCCTTTACGTAGACGTCGTTCTAAGACTTCTTCAACTTCATAGTACCCTTCCTCGAGTTCTTCGCCAAGGGTCATGTGTGCGGTTTCCTGTCGACTATTAACTGCGCCTTTCTCACCAGTTTCAACATATCCTAAATCCTTCAACCGCCTCTTGGATTCTTCATGTAGGACATAGTGGCCGGGACAATCTGGTACTGGAAGTAGTTGAACAGGACCCAAAACACCTGAAGGAGACCTCCAAGGCGTCAAAATGATTTCTTCTCCTACTTTATATTGCTCGTTGATGTCACATTCATAGGGGGAACACCTTAATCTCACTGGCGGGTTTTCCTTTAGTTTGAAGCTCAAGACCTCGCTTCCAACCTTAGTTGATTCGATTCTCTCTACACGTGTGACCATGTAGGTGTCAACTCCTTCCGCGATTCTCTTCAGAGCAACAAAAGCAAAGATGTCATGATCAGGGTTAAGGGGTTCTTTTCCAGGTAAATATTTGGTGGCCCAATGTCTTTTCTGGCGGCATCGTGCGATATACTCCCTCGGTAACAAAATTCGTATTGCTTGGCTTATGTGAATATAGTTGAGCCTCCCCCCTCCACCTTTGAGATCATCCACTTTTCCCTTTTCGGTTGTGTTGCTTGTTCCTCATCTTCGTTGTCATCTTCAAGGTCATGGTGGTTGTCGTCTTTGCTAATGTTTTCACTGTCAGTCAAGTACTCACACTCCTTTTCATCGTTTTCCTCTCCCAATTCCTTTTCAGTGACATCTACAAGAGATCCTGAAGTGACATCCACATCAAGTTTGTTGTAACCAGGCGGTAGTTGGTGATCAACAATTTGCAAAGTACTGGGATGTTCAAATTTGTATGGAAGATTCCAACAGCCGTTCTCCTGAAGAAGAGTTACACAAGAGCGGGGCATGTATTTTTCAAACAGCCCTTGTCCATCCTGTACCCCTTTACGGTGAGCTTCTTTTTGCTCTTCTCTAAAAGAAGTATATGTCATGCATTTATTAAATTGTGCACCTTCCAATAATCTTTCTCGGGACTTGTAAGCGAATACTTGTTGCTTCCTCTTTGAAGGCGACTTGACATCAACACCGGCAGTTGCAATTCTTCTTTTTGTACTCAAATTGAACTGAACCTTCCCACTTTTATCTAACATGTCTCCAAAAGTCGGCTGTGAGTCAAGGGACTGTAATTCGGTGGTTTTACCTTGCAACTCACCGATTACTCTTTTGGTAGTTTTAGTTCCTGAGTTATGGGGTGACGCCCAGGCAGGAGCTTCATCTGGGAAGTGGAGAAACATGGAAAGTTGGTGCAATGTAGCAGCTGCAAACAAGACTTCTGCAGTCAAATAGCACCCACGAGTAATGAAATGTCCCCTATTTGCTGGTGTCTTTTTGGCTCCCGGCTTCGAGTGGAGTGAAAGTTTCTGAAGCTCGAGGACTTTTCTCCACAAACGTAAGATGGTTATACCACATGAGACGGACTTTTGCACTTCGAAAGGTTTTGCTTTCTGAAGGGTTCAATCAAGTGAAAAACAGCATGGACATAGAGGCTTGTACCCTGAGAACCAGGAACATAGGCGTCGAGGAGGTCAGCAATTCGTTTGGTGAATAACCTTTCACATGCGTCTGAATTCTGGTCGCAAAAATAGATCAGAATAAGGTCTGTTGCTTTGAGGCCAGAATCTAGTCCTTGTTCTTGGCATCGCTGTCGTAGATCTTTCAAATGTTGAATGGAAGCTATCCTGCTTGTCAAACCTTTTTCTTTCCAGAAGACTAGCTCCCTCGTTCCATATTTAAGATTTTTTAAGAAAAGCCTTTGCTCATGATCATAATCAAGGTAACAAATCGGTGGAAGAAACCCATAATATGGAGCTAGAAATTTTTCATCTTCTAGACCACGACCAAGATGATGAACACCATTCTCAATATCTTCTGTGCGAGGTGTCATCATATGTACAGCAACTGATAGTGAGAAGCCAGCTGAGTCGGTCGAGTAACCCAACAGATGGATCGGATCCTTTCGAACCACCCCGTTCTCATTGTAATAACACAGTCTCCTTAATTGTTGCCAATAATTAAGAAGGTGTTTTCCTCTGAATGCCAAGGCTTTACATTTGGATCCCAACCTTCGCCAACCAATACGACGTTTCCATCTGCTTTCTTTCTTGCTTCTAAGTATCTTAGTGCACGTGCACAATCACTTGCCTCATTTACTGGGGAGTTCTTGAACAAATTGCATGCCATAACAAGGGCTTGACCGTTGATACCAGGATCCAGTCGCATCTCGCTGCCATGTTAAGATGCAGTTGTTGACCTTGCTAGACCGAAAACGTCTGATAACAGTGCATAATTTTTTGGGCCCAATTCGTTCTTGAAAAGTCCGCTTAAATCCTTGATTAAAGATGCATAATGATGATTGTTGTTTTTGCGACGTTTTGAGACAATGTTTTTCAAAACAAGAATTTGTACTGGCTTTTTCTTTGCAATGTCTGATTTCAGCAGGCGGATAAGGTCAATTACGAGTTTTTGCTCGTCGCCAGCAATGCAAGAGTCTAGCAAACTGTCTTCCAACTCTCTTGGGGCAAGTTGCACAGAGGCCAATTCTTTTACCTGTTTTTCTGCTGATCTTCGCCGATTTTCTGCTTTCTCGAGTGCGTCTTCAAATTCGCCTTTTCGAGCATACCGTTTGTTAAATCCACAAAGGCCTAGACGGTTCTTGGTACCTTGGAGACTTCCTTTTTGTCGATGTTGAAGTGTATTCTTCAATTCTCTTTCTTGTTTAGCACAGTTAGAACAGGTTAATGGGTGCATACCGTGTGACATGGCTTCCTCTAAACATGGCGGATTTAGGCTTTTGATACCACCGAATAACGTCATTTCCGTCCCATGAACTAGAATGGTCTTGTTCAGTGGGATGTACACTGACTTTGGTTTCTTGCTAGCTTCTTCAATAAGCAGTCTGTGTTCTGCAGGATGTTGCTTCTTCCATCCCTCATACACGCAACACTGTTTATGGTGCGTAGAGAATTTGTAGCATCTGATGATGTCTTCATGTAGCCTTTTCCTGAAGAGCGACTAAGAAGTGGTTCGCCTTATTTGGTTGTCCTTTTCAAAATATTTTACGACCTCTGGATCCCAGTAGTAAAGGCATCGGACTTTGCGGGGACGGTCCTCTTCTTTTGTGGGACCAGAGGTCGAAGTCAGTTTAAAGGCATCTTTGATGTGAAGAAGTTCGTTATAGTTGACTTCTGTCTCGCCGGTTTACTAGCATTCACCTTTGTCACTTTTTCCATGGCATCGGATTTAAAAAACTCGATGGCTTCTTAGTGAGCTTTGGAAATGAAGTGCTCATGGGCCTGCACTACTCCCGAGAAGTGAAGGATGGCTGTACCTGTCATGATGTCATCGATCCTCACAGACTTGGACTTGATCTCCGCATGCTTGAGGCCTTTTTTCCTTGCCCACCTTTGATACGGAACACATTACTCGCAATGGTATAGGCTTTTCTGGTGACGAGTAAACTGTGGAAATATATCACCACGAAAGGTATGATCTACTTCACCACCAGCCACTTGACCAACCTTGATGGGTGGAAAGGCTGTAGCCACAAATGATCGGCAACGGGCAGAGTCGTGTTTTACTGCATCACCTGAATGACTGTGTAGATCTATTCTTTTTTCATTATGCGAATTTGGCACCTTGAAGACCCTGGACAAATAATCGTGAAATGATCTTGGACTCCCTGGTAAATGCTTGGGTAGCAGTGACTTCAGTTTTTTATGGTGTCGTTTGAAGAATCTCTCTGGAGAATCTTCTTCATCATCTGAGAAACTTGAATGATGTTTTCCATTCCCTCGCCGCTTATGACTTTTGGGAGAGGCAAGATTCTCTCTTCTGCGACTTGATTCCAACCAATCATTGCTATATCTTCCAGATCTCTTAGAGAGGGGACTGGAACATGAGCTGGAGCTACTAATGCGATGGTATTTCTTGGTAGTTTTAGACTTCCTCCGTTTTCCTTTTTTGGGTTTCGAGATTTCATCAGATGTTTCCTTAAGATCTTCACCGCTTGAACTTCGTCTAGATGACAAACCTTGATCATAAACCTCTTCTCCCCATTCAGCCTCATTATTTGAAATGCCTCTGTCATAGATGACATTAAGGGCGGCTTTTTCTTCTTTGACTTGCTGTCGAGCAATTCCAGGAGAGTCAGATCTTTCATTTTCCATTGGTATATCGCCATCAAAAGAAGAACTTGAATGAATGCTTGTCCTGGTTGCTTGTTCGTCTTCTCCCTTTGTATAACATGTGACGTCAGGAGAGCAGTTTCTGTGAAATAGTTCCTTGGCGTTCCTAGGATCTCCTGCCGTCTTCACAGTGTGACTGTGGCGAATACCGGCAATCTCTGTCGAGATACCATGAATGAAGGAAGAGCTTTCGGTGGTTATATCGGCATTGCTATTCTTCTTGATATCCCCTTTCCCTTCCTCGTTGTCATCATCGCAAGCTTGCTTTGACTGACTCACACCATCTCCGTCTGTTTTGTGGCCTTTGTCGTCAAAGTGGCACCGTTTGACCGATGCCTTCACAGTCTTTTCTCTTTCTATGCTTTCTTGACAGCTTTTTCCGCGGAAGGCATGGTCCGTTTTTTCTGGGATAACCTCAGGAGGAGAAATCATCAAACCATCAATCCTTCTTCCAGTTGCTTGTTCGTCTTCTCCCTTTGTTCTGCATGTGACGTCAGGAGAGCAGTTTCTGTGAAATAGTCCCTTGGCGTTCCTAGGATCTCCTACCGTCTTCACAGTGTGACTAGTATGACTGTGGTGAATACCGGCAACCTCTGTCAAGATACCATGAATGAAGGAAGAGCTTGAGGTGGTTATATCGGCGTTGCTATTCTTCTTAATATCCCCTTTTCCTCCCCCCTTATCAACATCACAAGCTTGCTTTGACTGACTCACGCCATCCTCTGTATCATCGTCTGCTTCTTTTGTATCTCCGTCTGTTTTGTGGCCTTTGTCGTCAGAATGGCATCATTTCACCGATGCCTTCACAGTCTTGCTCCTTTCCATGCTTTCTTGACAGTCTTTTCCACGGAAGGCACTGTCTGTTTCTTGTGGGGTAACGTCAGGGGCAGAAATTGAAGTCTCTTGCCCGTCCTTTTCACTTGCTTTTCCTTCCTCATGTCCCTTGTAATCGAGTCGACTGCCTTCTCCACCTTTCATTTCGTTTCCTTTAAACACCATATCAAAGCTGCTATGAGCCTGTTTCTCTCGCAAACACCTATAGCCAATTTTTTTCCATTTGGAACGCATAGTCTTTAGTCCCTTGAAGTTAAGTTCACTAATGCAACGCCCCAGGTATGAAAAGAAGTCCTCTCTTTGTATTGCTGTTCCGCTTTTAGGTAAATCATTAACAAAGTCGTACCACATGGTCTCTCTCATAACAACGTCAGTCTCTTTACCACTTTTGTACTTGGCAAGCAACCAGGAATGGATCGCCCTTTCTTTGTCCATGACCTTGATCCAAAAATCGTATCTAGACGGTCACCGGCAGAAATCGAATATACAATATACAGTTGTTTCAGGCAAAAGCTAAAATGACCGGAAAACATACAGAACACTGCAATGTCGAGACCCAGAATGCACAGATCCAATTATGAAGTAATTGGAATTTTTTCTGTTCTGTTTTTTTAAGTTTGACAGAATGAGTGGTAAAAAAAAAGAAAGAATAATTTTAGAGCGGTGTTTAATTGAGCGTCGACACTGCTTTGCGTTTGCTTCGGTTTTCCATTCGCTATGAGATTGGCCAGCAAAATTGGCGCCACTTTTTAAAACAATGAGAAGCAAAGCCAATACCATTTACGACTTGTACGCTAGCATTTTCTCTCGATTTGCGCCAGCTACATGTAATCGCTTCGCACTCTGATTGCTTTATTGCATTGTTCGCATCTGTTGCTTTGGTTTTGTGTGTACGACAATCAAATGAAAACCGCAGTAACCTTCCTAAAAGATTTTTGGTAGGAGTCAGACAAGTTCTAGCTGCATACTAGGTTTTTATACAACGTTAATCTCATTTCTGAAAGATCCAGTGCTGTCACAGTCTCAGTGTCATTTTTACACCTTGACCAACTGATCAACTAAATAACACATGAAATAAGCAAACGACCAAGCGCTTCTTAACAGAAATCAACGATTAAAATGACATTTAAGTTTTCTCTGATTTTCGGTGGTAGGGACTAACTGATAAAGAATAAAAAATTCGAGCGCATACCTTCTTTGTATACGTTGCGGTTCGATTTTAGACCGAATTCGACATATTATGAGTTACCAAAAATTATTGCCAAATAAAATCAACCTCGTTCTTCCTGTCAACTGGTCGTCAAGCGTACTGCTAGACACATTTCTTTCAACAAAGAAACCGGAAAAGTACTAAAGAGCCTTGTTTTGTGAAAAACTCTGAAACTCTGCGATAATAGTTTGTATATTTAATTAATTTAAATTGCTTGCGGGTGCGTGTACAAACTATATAACTTCAATTTTTCTTCACAAAGGGCTGCAGATGGGGACGAATCCATTGCTACACAAGTGTCAGTTTTACTTAATAGAACCGATTGTCTTGAAAACATTACTGTTAGTTTATCTTACCCTACTTAGCATCCACTGGCCACGTTGAAATCCACTTTGCAAACAACCGTCATCAAGTACCGGTTCCATTCAGCTGTTATTCCCCCCTCTTCCAACCTGTATTGCAAAGAGAAAACTTTTAGGCACATCCACAGAAGGCAAGAAGCGTAGAGTTTTGATCTTAAGACGTCACAAACACATCCACACAGGTGCAGAGTTTTGCAAGATCTTAAAGACGTCACAAACACATCCACAGAAGGCAAGAAGCGTAGAGTTTTGCAAGATCTTAAGACGTCACAAACACATCTACACAAGTGCAGAGTTTTGCAAGATCTTAAAGACGTCACAAACACATCCACAGAAGGCAAGAAGCGTAGAGTTTTGCAAGATCTTAAGACGTCACAAACACATCCACACAAGTGGAGAGTTTTGCAAGATCTTAAGACGTCACAAACACATCCCCTAAAGGGAAGAAGTGTAGAGTTTTGCAAGGTCTTAAGACGTCACAAACACATCCACACAAGTGCAGAGTTTTGCAAGATCTTAAAGACGTCACAAACACATCCACAGAAGGCAAGAAGTGTTGAGTTTTGCAAGATCGTAAGGCGTCACAGACACATCCACGCAATGTACTAGCAGTGTAGATTTATGGCATATCTTACTCAGTAAATGATCCTTTAAAGCTGGCCTGGACTTGAAGCCGTCTGTTCTGCTTTGCGATAAGACCATAAACGATGACGAGGACGGAAATCGAATCTTCTTGGAGTAGAATTGTTTCAGATGGTTTTTTTAATTAAAGTTTTGAAATAGCGAAATTTAATATGATATTGCTTTATTAAAATAAAACAATGAAATATCGGAGTTTCTAGAATTCACAGACTTGATGATGACTAGAGTACAAGGTGAAAACGATATTTGTCCTCACTGGAGTACAGTACTTTTCTCTCCCCCTCCACCCTTGTTTCCTTTATTTGATCTGTATCATCCTC
This sequence comes from Pachyseris speciosa, assembly GCA_016490735.1. Classification (NCBI taxonomy): domain Eukaryota; kingdom Metazoa; phylum Cnidaria; class Anthozoa; order Scleractinia; family Pachyseridae; genus Pachyseris; species Pachyseris speciosa. The sequence goes on along the minus strand of JAEMWC010000084.1, from coordinate 706,733 downwards.
TGAAGCTTAAGACGTTCCGCCAAAACCTCTTTTTTCCCAGCATGCAAATGTTGTGTGGGTTCCGTGTATTTGTTGTCTGGCCTTTATGCTAATAAATCAGAGACAAGAGTTTTTGATAACCCCCCCCCCCCCCCCCAATCCCCATTTATACAGCAAATGTTTTCTGTCTTCCTCCCAACCCCCTCTTAAAGCAATATTTCTTTGGCATGGCCCCTGCTCAAAAGTGCAGCCCCACGCACCCCCCACATGTATCTAAAAAAATTTACGGTAGCTCGGTTGGTTGTGTTGTTATTCCAAAATCGCAACATATATCACTCGTTAAATACATGCAGTTTACGAAGTTTCGGGAAATGGTACTCTTAGGGGAAAGAGCCGAGATGGCGCATGAAAATGAAGGGCACGCTTGCCCTGTTCCTTCTCGCTCCCTATTCTTGGTTGTCATCAATAAAATAAAATATACGTTTGCATGCATGAATAACACCAGGTACAGAGAAATTTCTGGCCCAATACTACTCGTCAGAATAAGCTAGGTTATAGCGAAAATAATTTAACCCAAAATTATGACACTTTGTATGGAACCGCCATGTTGAGGGACACAGTCGGTCATAGAAAAATAAAGCAGATCGGTAATCAGTATTCTTAACTTTGCTTCAGGAGTTTGGAGATAGCACTTTTACGTTAATAGTGCAAAAATTCAATAGTACAGTGAAAATACCGGTTGTATAACATTAAGATGATTATAGCTCGTCGAGCTGCAACAATATGGATCAAATTCCAAAGCGCTGTGACTGTGACTAAAACAATATCTCAGCATAAAATTTTCCTTGAAGGTTTGTTTCACCGGTGCGTAGAAAATATCAAAAGAGCACTTAATTTAAGTTTTAGAATTTTGATGACGTCACATGAAAACAATTAATTCTTGGATTCACTTGACGTCATAAAAAACTAAAATTCAAAAGTAAACAGACTTTTCTATTTTTAGCTTCATCACCCAAGACATTTTGGAAATGTATCTTGTTTTCAGCTCGGTAGCATGCTTTGTTTTGAAAATAGAGCAGTTTGAAATTTAGATTTTTTCACATTGTGTGACATAATGATGGCTGCTCATAAGCATGTCATGTACATGAAAAGCCAACATGACAAGAAAAGCATCTATATGAATGTCTGCAAGCTCAACAGAGAGAACAAAGTTTTTGAGATAACCAAAGTGAATTCCAGATGTTTTCACTCGTTTCCGGCCACCATATTGGTGCCCCACAGACGAACACCAACATGGCATGTGAATACTAAACTATAATTTTGACTGGAGTGGTACATTTTGCCGCATAATTCACATATGGGATATCGCACAGCTCTGAGACTTTGCATGTTGTTTATATAGTACTCTTCTGCAATATCTCAGTTTCTTAACTTTATCTATTGAGTGGTTGATGATTTCATTTTATTTTTACTTGCGTGACGTGCACGTGGCTGTAAACCAATAATAGTTTTCTAGCGCAGCCACAGGGAGCAAAGGAGCCATATTTGACCCATTTCCAGTTATTCACCTTGCAATTGCAGTGCAATTCGATCTTGTTCATTTGAATGACCGTAAAAGATCAAACAACATAAAAACGCTCCTGTAACGCTGCTGTAGCTGTCAACGTTGTCAACACTGCTTAAACGAAAGCCGCAAACAGTAATGACTGTGCGCTTATCACAAGTGGTGACTTTTTGTGTGGGCCCTCTGTGGCGCAAGAAAACCTCTGTGGAGCAAGAAAACCAAACAGACAAAAGGATTGCATCATCTTTACTGTTTAATCTAATCGAATCCAGTAATGCAAACGCGCATGTTGCCAAGTTTTTCGAAATTTATCGGGGGCACCCAACGAGCCAAACCAACGAAAAGCGGTAGAAAGGCATTTTTAAGTACCTTAATGTGTTTGAAGTCTGTTTAAACATTTTTTTATTATTTTGGATCGCCCATAAATCGCTAACATTTGAATGAAAATGCCTTGTTTCAAGCAAGTGGTGTGGAAATAATATTCTGTCCCCTGTCTTAAAAATACATTAACAAGAAAGCTCGTGAAATTCAATTTTCGGGAAACGATTATCCAGGTCCGCTTACCGGTGACAGAAATGCGGCATCAGTCCAAAGATGCATTACGCGCAACCCGCAAAAAGCGTAAGCTGCGTAAGTAATTTTCGCAAGTAATTCGTACAGAGCCAATTGAGGGAGCTGAGTGATTCGATGTTATCGCCGCTTTTAGTACCACTCGACCACTCGGCGCAAAGATCATTACTTATTGAAATCTCCCCATGGTTGTACTAAGTTGATCACAGAATCGAGAATGAACGCAAACAAGACAATTCTAACCAATGTCAGCGTGACAGCAGGGTAACACGATCACATGTATGAGGTTTGATCACATACGGTGAATTAAATCAACAAGATCATTTCGCGCTGCAATTGTACTTTGCATCTAACTGGAAATATGGTCAAATGGGATTCCTCTGCTCCCTGTGAGGGAGCATGCATACTCGCAGGCTATTGTTTCTATACGGTTTCCATTGCTTTGCGTTTCAGGCAACTCACACACCAGGGAACCACAGAGGGCGAATAAAACTGCTTTTTTACTCACTTAAAGATTTGTTTTCCTTTCCCTTTCCATCCTCCACTTCCCTAAAGACAGCCAGCAGAGCTTGCTCACAGGCTGGGCTTTGCGACTGCTGACAATTCTGCTGCAAGGTTCACACAATGCCCCACCCCGTGCGAAAATTAATTAATATGTTGCTATTTTAATTTTCAAGAAAGCGTGAAAATTAGGAAGTCTTTTCCCCTGACTGCAAGATTACCATAGACGTACGACAAAACTGCTGTTTGTTAGTAAAACAATTTATTTCTACGGAACTTTCGTCCAAAACAGGTTGCGGAAATCTCAGACAAAAACTAACAACTGTTCTTCAGGATATCGATACATATTTTTCCTAACCCAGTGTCTATTCTTGGACCACTGTCAAGTCGTACAACTTAAATGCGTCTTGGATTAGCTGAAGCTTCGTGGAACTCACACGGATTGAAATGGTGACTTTGTGTGACCTGGCCGGTCTCCCAGACTCTCCGCTGCTCCATCTCACATCTTCAAGGACCAAGCTTTTTAAAGAAAACGAAAAATTTGAGACTTCAAGTCATACCGCATTGCAGAAACGGGCAATTTGTAATGATACTAACCAAGTCGGCTCCTCGGCTGTATTTGTGTCCAAGTAGTGGGAAAGTAGTCGGGCTACGTCTCTGTTCAAGGTAGCTCTAACGCGCGTCCGGTCTTTGACTTCGATGCATGAAGTATCTCGTGGATTTACAGGATTGCGACTTAATCTGTAACTGTTCCCAGGGATGTGGTCCATGACAGGCTTGTAAAAACACGTGCCAACAGCTAGTACGCATTCTCCGGGTACGGCGTCCGCTTTCTCGGTGATTTTCACTTGTACACCTTTCTCAGTCATATTCATATCTTATGTCGCGCGCGAAGAAAAAAGCTACATTGTTTTGTCGGAGAAATGACAGTGCGTAAACGCCATTGTCCAGGCCAATCAAATTTTGTCTCAGTTTTTTCGGATCCTTTGAGGCACGCGGGGAGATAAGATCCGGTCTATGTTATAACTACGCCCTGCAAAAATTTGTTTGTTTGTCTTTTTCTTTTTGTCGGTTGAAGCCTTTAAACAAATTAAAACGTATATATGTTAGTTGGATAAAAATTTCATTTATATTCTTTGCAGAGTTCTAGGTGCCACATTGGGGGGACGAACGTTCAAATGAATAAATCAATCAATCAATAAAGGTTGTTGTTAATTTCTCCTTTCCGTTTCTTTATCAAACCGCGATTTTGCAACCCTCATAAAGATCTAAGTTTTCTCTTCCAAGTGCGCTTTTCTCAAAATGTTGAAAACATTCTTCTTCAGGATTGTCTAAGCTAAGTCAAAGCATTTTTAAAACTTCCTGGCTGAACAGAAGCAATGAATGTTGAGTGAATGCTAACCGGAGGTGAGGTGAGGTGTTCTCACAAGTGCGAAAGATGAATATACTACATGCCACATTAACTGATTGAGGGCCGACGAAGGGAGTCCTAAACCAGTTGACTGTTTTAATTTTGGTCATTGTTCAAGGAAGCTTCTGAGAAATGCCTCTCTTGGATAGATAATCATTTGCCACTCCGAAAATTTCCCAAGAAGCACAAAATTTAATAGTACGTAAGT
>JAEMWC010000084.1:637500-687500 GCA_016490735.1 Pachyseris speciosa | reverse complement strand
GCTGATTTTTAGTTGTTGTATCGTACGCCCTTTCACTATTCGCTGTTCATCGTTCACGTCGTTCATCTGAAGTTTAAGTTGTTTGGGTTTCAAGCCACCGGCGTATAGGGACCAATATGTAAGTTGTATTCGTTTGTTTTCACTTCTGTAGCTTGCCCCATTTATGCAAAGTAGCGTTTCTTTTGCTATAAACTTATGCCTTTTGTGTGTATTATGTAGTCACCGCCCTCGTATCATCGAGCGGTTATTTCTAGTTATAATTTTCTTTTATCTCGTTTTGGGCAAGCTCTTTCGTCTTTATTTCGCGTTTATATTCTGTACATATATTTGTGTTTGCCGTGGCACTTAGTTCATTTATTAGTTCCTTTTATTATGTTAGATTCATTTATGCTGTTATGTCGCCACGTGTTTAATTGAATACAATTGTTTATATAAGTCCCCTTTTTAATTCGCTTACAGTTTACGAGATTGATTAAAGCTATGTCTCCGTAACATATCCCCTGGTTTGGCTTGGTATTTTCTCCGGTCGCGATTTTCTTGGCGCTTCATTCATTCATTCATTCGCTTGCCGCTACAGGCAGAATAAATTGCGAGACATTATCATTTGAGTCTTTCCCTTCTCAGCAACAGTATGGGAATCCAAACCTTTGTCCTTCGCATTGTTGTACATGAAGTTGTAATTCTTTCAAACAGTGTGACAAGAACGTTCCACTTTACAATCAAGACTAAGAGCATTAAATTTTCTTTTCTTAAGTTATTTAAGCCTGAAGTTGGATCATAATTCCACTTACTTATCATATCTGAAATTGAGACCTCTAGATGTCATTCTTACACTATTTTGCCATTGTGGTAGCAAGCAAGAAAATGGCCTGGCTTACTACCTGTATATTATGACATTGCTCTTTTGTTTTCTTTCTTTTTTCTGCTTGTAAATCTGATGAATAAATACCGGTAGTACTCAATAAAGTTATTGATTGGAACTGTAAGTCGTAATTACATAATATGCCGTATAGATATTGGTCTACTAAAGTGGGGTCATTTACTGAAATTAAGAATGTTCACACAAGAAAAAGCATCTGCCTACTCCTCATGAGATAGTGCCTGGGCACTGATAGCCGACTTTATTTTGTTTACTCTGTCTGTGATGTAATCAAAGAACAGTGGTGACTTGAAATATTTGTCATCTTTTTGCACTAAAGGCATTTGGGGGATAGAAGAATCGTCACCACGATTGTCATCATCGTTGTCATTGCCACTTTCTCCACCATCATCACCGTCTTCATTCAGACCGGACAAAAGACCGATGTTCCTGGCCTGTGACAGTTTCTGGATATCAAAAATCATGTTGCAAAGACAAATGGTGCATCCAAGACTGTTGCCATGGTCATCAAACATGCAAACAGAGTGAAATGTATGGCCACATGACAGTCGCTGGATTTTGGAATTTAGAGGATGCTGGCAGGCGTCTGCATGACAGTCTAGTAGAGGATTTCTGTCTGCTAGAAGGCCATCTGTACTCCAGAGGTAAGGACTTGGCAGTGAATTCTGTCTTAAAACTTGCTAGGTAGTATGGTGCTTTGCCATAAGGCCGGCCTGAGCTCTGTTCACTGGTCTTGGTAACATGTGAGATTTACCCAGACTCAATGCTACTCTTCAAAACATGGCCAGAATTCCCTCCGATGCCAAACCTGTAAGAATGATACATTTGCAAAAAAATAATGCTCTGTTTGGTAGCAGACATTTTACATTGAAAGCAACACTGTATTTTACACGGAGATTCCTACATACCTGAAAGCAAAAGTAAGTCTTGATCACTGTGTCCCAGTACATGCCGTGGAACATAGCTCCTCTCAAACCCATCTTCCTCAAAATTTGATCTTGCAATCAGTCTTGCTGTTTCCTGAATTTTATCTCCTTTGTCTGTCTTTCGTATTTTGGACCTCAACATGGAATGAAATATCTCAACCTTCTTCTCATTTAGCACAGAATACAGAGCAAAATTTGCAGTGTAGTAATCGGGGAAGTTTGCCTGTTGGTGTGGTACATCACTGATCCATGAGAGACATGCTGTATTGTAGTGATGTCTGTCCATAGCCACAAACATGATAGCTAGACGCTTCACTGATGACATCAGCTGTTCAAACTGCCCACCTCTTACTATGACGGGGTAGTGCAGGAAGCACAGGAGAACGAGCTCTCCAAAAAGATGCAAGAGGCAACCATATTCAGTGTCCTTGCATTGCCCAAAGGCCTGAATAATCTGGCTACAGATGCTCAGCCAACCACAAAATGATAGCGCAATGCATAGTACCACTTTATCTGGCCTAGGCATTTCAGGCAGTGTCACCTTTTGCCCAAAAACTGATGCACAGATCTCTTTGAAGATGGATGGTACTGCTTTACTACATCTTCTGAACTATTCAAGTAGGCATGAAACTGTCCTAACTCAGGAATCAGAGATGTAAACTCTTGATCCGATTCAGCCTGTCAAACAATCTTCTTCTGATGGTACCATATAGGCCGGTCACCAACTGTTGGTGCCACATGTAATTTGAGGACTTCACTGAACTCTGCGATTGCATCAAAGATGTACTGATGACAGGCCTGGTAGTCGTCTTTGCTGTGTAGATTCTTTTCTATTTCATCAATTAGTATAGTAGATTTTAAGGTTAAACACTCCTCGTGATCTTCTCTTGAATAGACTCTGCAATAACCAAATTTGTGTGGCTTAGTTTTCTTTACTTAATTTTAAAACAGAGAAATTGGAATGGAGCAGATGCCATCAGATACAGAAATTTGTGTGGCTTAGCTGTCTTTACTTAATTTTAAAACAGAAAAATTGGAATGAAGCAGATGCCATCAGATACAGACAATTTAACTCTTTGAATGTTTTATTTTTTGGTAAGATGGTTACATGTATTTCCTATGGCTTACCTTAACTTCTTCATGGACTGCAGCATTGTGCATGGATTAATCTGCTTGTAAGGCTGGGGCAAGCTCTCCAGGAAGAAGCTTTCACTGTAGTGTGGCCAGAATGTCCTCATTTCATTAATCACTGCATCACTTGATGCCACCTCTACAGGGTTGTGGTGCAACACGACCATGTGTAACCATGACACATCTGTGGATGTTGGCTGGGTCAACTGGACGAGGAACTACACCAACAGAAGGTTGAATGTCCAGGAGAAGAGTTGCCATATGGACAGCATTAGTTAGCATCCTCTCAGTTGGTGTTTTCACAGCATTAATATTGTGGAAATCATCAATTGATAGTATCTGAAAGGATTTCTGGTAAGACAAGGTGGAGAAGTGAGTTGCTATTGGGTCGAGAACCACCTTTAAATTTCTGAATCCCAGATATCAGAGAATGTATTTTCAGAGGGATTGTTTCCTTATCAGAGGGGTGGCAGCCTTGAGGGACTTAGCCAGATTTTTAACAGTATTGTTGCCTTCCTGTGTTATTTTACCTTTTTAATAGCTTCACAAGCCATACCCTTTGCCCTCTTCAAATGGTTTCATGCAATGTTGTGCTTCTGGTGAGTCTTGGTTCTTCAATCTCTTGCAAAACCCAACACTTTCCCAAGGGCCATTCCACCAGATGAAAGACCATTTAGTTCCAAGAAGATGGAACTTTCATCCATAAATTCACCATGTCTCTGATTTCTGTAGGCCATACCAAAGAGATTAAACTCATTTGATACAGTGGTTTTCAAGTGGCTATCCAAAGTAAATTGAGTTTGCTTCGGTTTTGCATTGCTTCACTCTGTGATTGGTCAGCAAACCTCATGCCACTTTCTTAACCAATGAGAAGCAAAGGCAAAACCAATCATAACTTGAACGAATTCTGATTGGCTCGCTGTACTGTGTCGGTCTGCTCTGATTGGTCAGAGTAATTGGTTTGGTTTTGGTTTTACGACACTCAATTGAAAACTGCTCTAATCATTTTAATAATAATTTAAACACATACATTGTAAGAGAAGGATGAAGAAATGATGACATTCTCCACTCCTGTCCCTATTGTCATTTGTTTAGGATTCTTGGAATAGGACTGTAAATACTACGAATGCCGTACGATGTAGGCTCCAGATAATCTGTGTGAATTGTGATTTGTTGATAGTTATTTTTTTACTACCTGTAATATAGTAGCTGCCATATAAGAGCTGTTGCCCTCTTCTCTTGCAGATTAGCTCTTTTCTCGCCATGGTGTTCCGACAAGATACTATCAAGAATGCTCTTGTACAGAGTAGGGGCATTTGACAGCAGGAACTCTTTAAAGACTGGCTGACAAGTCTTTTTCTGTCTGCGCATTTGTACATTTGTCTACTTAAGACATCTATTTGTTGTTGGAATGTTGGTTCTGTTAATAAAAGATAATAAGTTTAAAATTGATGATCTGTCAGAATTATTATTATAAAGTACCTTAAATATTTATTTCTCAAACCCTCATAACTTTGGAATTTTGTGTATTATGGTGGAAACAGGAATATTGTTTCCTAAAGTTATTGCCACTACATGTATTGCATCTCAATTCATCATTTACCATTTAACTTATCCTGAATAATTTTCCAAGTGCATGCTTCTATCATGACAACCCCATCTTTGCCAATCAGCATCTCACCAAACTGCCCTTCAGTGATCTTCCAGTAGTGAGAATTCTCCTGATCGGACACAAGAATGGAAAATGTGAATAGCTGCATGTTTATTTTTGTTTCCGTAAGTGATGGTATCCTTAAAACCAGTACAGGTATTTGAGAAAGAGGCACCTTTAGACACTCCTTAGTGTATGCTATGATTGCAATTTTATTGTTACAATGATTGTTTATATCTAGATCACTGATTATGGCTCTGCCTCAGGAATGGATTTGATATCAAGAAAAAACTTTTTTGCTTCCCTCATAAATCTGAATATTATTATAATATAATTATTCAAGGGAAGTGTCATGTCAAACACAGTAGAGACCTTTAGTTCTTCATGAATTTCGGGTTCTTTGGCAAGCTTGTCTTGACTCACCTGTTAAATAAGAGTTACTAAATAAACAGACCACTTCAAATATTGAGGTCTTTTTTCAACTCAAGGTGTTGCTTTGTTGTTATCATAAAACACATTCACTACAAACACATCCCTCCACCTGTGAATGGACAGCATGAGAAATGTTTCTGTAAGAAAAACTGTACAGGAGTTTTTGTGAGACAATTTTAAGACAAAAATTTGTAATGATAATAATATTGTTATGACAGGAAAAGACTCTTTTGAAAAGTAAATAAATGTTGCACTGAAATTCAGCTGTACATATCAAGCTTTCCCTCAATGCAGTATTGTATAGTACTGTTCTACGAAAATTTGGTCATACGAAAACTTGCCTTGGTGCTCTCTTCCTTGCTACGTTTGGTAAGATTTTCGTTATTAGTTGGCCAGTTTTGGATTCTCTTTGGTGCTTCTGTTCGGCACTTGTTGCACCAGCGTATCCCAGGTGAGTAAGATGATAAATCAGAGCCAGCTCTATCGAGGATCTTAAAATAACGTGGAGGGATGCAACTTTGATGTGTGCCCCAGGTGGACGGACACGAGCATCTTCTGTCATCCTCCAGACGAATTTCGTCAAGGTGACGTTGACACATGGATTCCTGTCACTGAAGCCCACCAGCTGTACTAACCTGAGATGTTGGTGTCCTCAGAACGCCGCTACAGGTATTTAAAAGCCGCCTGGTTTTGGCCTTTGAACACAACATGTTTTGCAAAAACTAACGCGCCGCGATAGATACACTAATTTCACATTCTGTGCAAGCTCAGTTTAGCTCCGGCACAACATATATTATGGGACAAGAACCACAGAAAAGACAGACCGAGTTTAAAAGCTAAGTTTCCAGTGTTCGCTCTAAGCTTTGGGGTTTTTAAGTGCCGACCAGACTCGCGTTGAAAAGTAATTTAAAATTGTCGGTGTATTTTATGACGGGATGACGCTGACCAACAAAATACTGCATCATGCCCTCAGAAACGTATTTCCGCGGTGCCGGATGAATCAGCTATCACTATGACAATCGATGTGACAGCACCTACATTTCCTGATGGTACTTGCGGCTGAACATATACAGGATGGGTGGTTTCACTCTCTATGGGAAATCGATGTACGTCCTGAGGCTGTTGAGTGGGCTGAGTGAGCAGTTGAATTTGAAGTGTTTGTATCTGATACTGAACGCTTGGGTTCTTGAGTCGGTAGTAAGGACGCTGCTTCTGTCTCAAGGTCCAGTAGGATTGGAGAAGTGTCCAAAAGGTCATCTTCAACGGAGTCCATGTCGTCATTGAATTCTTCGACTTCTTGATATACTTTTAGCTTCGCTCTTGCTATTTCTATTTGCTTCTTAGCTTCCATTCGTTCCAACTCCAGTTTTTTCTGCGCTAGTTTTGTTTTAAGTTCTGCTTCAATTCTTGCAGTGGTTTCCTTATGTTTTACCTCTTGTAGGGCATTAAATTCGGCTTCCCTTGCAGCCAGCTCTGCACATGCATCAGCTTTCTTTAAATCGATGAGAGAAGATGCCTTTGAGGACCGACTGGTTCTTGATCGATCTGACCTTGTGGATGCCTTGCTCGATCTACTTCGGATTGATTTTCTATCTTCGTAGCTGAATCGCTTGTACTGGATTTTCTTTCCAGTGTTTGAGTCAGTGCATCACATCCGTCCATTTTTTTCTTGTCCTGGAGCCCGATCTTTCCATATTTGATTGTATATCTTCTCAGCTTTGTCACAGAGATCCTTCAAATGGAGAATCACTTCTTCCCTTTCTACCTGCGACGTTGACCACTGTTTAGACATGATTGACTCGATATCTGTTGCCTCCGTTTTCCATGCGTCGTACACTTCGTGAAATTTCGTAATGAGCTGATCTTCATCCTTCTCATGCCCTTTTGATGCTGCTCTTGAGAGGCTTGGCCCTTTTCGGTGAGTGTTCGAACTCTAGTAATTCACGGTTCGGGCTCCAACTGCTCTTGGCCTACGTTTAAGCTATCTTTCTCTACTTGATCGCGTTCGGCCTGCACAGAAATCGGTAACTCTTCTTCATTAATTAAATCCACTACTTGACTTCCTGAGCTAGACATTCTAAATATTACTTACAGCGGTTACCAGTCACACGCGCCCTCCAACGGCTTTTTTCTTTTTCGAAAACTAAGTTTTGGTGGACGTCAATCAAATGTAACCATGACAATAACAGGGTTTCTGTTAAACGAACTACTCGCAGAAACTGTTTTAGTTGAAATTGAGAAGTAAATCGCCTTTGCGTTCGTCTTGCTCACGGGCAATGATTTGAGGCTACAAATTTACGAATAGTGTACAATCACAACAACATGACAACTAAATAACAAACTTTATTACAAGATGAACTACAAAAATTTGACTGCTAATCTCTTGCGGCTTTCAGTACCTTTTCTACTGTCAATCCCATTTGTCATGTAGTTCTGCTAAGGGTTTGCATTCCATACGCCTCACCTCGATCCACGCTTGCAACTCGTCAAGATAGAGCTCTGGATTATCTTATAGCATAACGAATGACAAGAATTTCTGCAGCTAAAAGAATCTACATCCTTAAAAAGCTGATAAAAAGTCAATTTCCACAGAACTCGACTCATTTTCTGAGGCCAACGTTTTCAGCTACCTGATATTTCTTGTTTCTTTGATCTTCTCTTTAGCGGATCGCTTACAGCTCCAGTGTTTACGTACAATCGAATCGCCTTCTTCACAAACGTTTTGCTCCCAAATAGTGTTTCTGCATACTATGTGATTCAAGGATAGACCACGTTGTCTCGACATAATCCTCCAACTCAACGAATTAAACTAGAAACGACTTTGTCAATAATATCACAACGACGATTGAACATGGCAGTGAAACTGACACGAAACGAGGACTATATTGTCATGGAAACATTTGATTGACGTCCACCAAAACTTAGTTTTCAAAAATGGGAAAAATCGTTGGAGGGCGCGTGTGACTGGTAAGCGCTGTAAATAACTTCTACTTAAATCTTAATGGAGGCTGTGTAACGTGACAAAATAATTGTCTAAAATACATGAATTTTACTTAAGCGTAATGTAAACTTATTTTGGTGGCACTTGCTGACTCTTCTTAGTTATGCCTATGCCTATGAAAATGAATTTGAAACCAAGCATTGCAAGGCCTAGGTAGGTTTCAATAATACGTATGAGGCCCTCATTGCCTTCTACGGACGAATCTGTTGTGGTACCCTAGAACCAGTTGCAGTCGAACTAGGTGAAGCCTTCACTAGCATAGTAGAAGTAGCACCTTTATTAGCTGGAGTTAACGAATTCAAGGAAGAAAAAAACTAGAATACAAGCAATAATATGCTGAGGCAACATATTCGATCGAAGAGGTAACCTTTCCCTCCAACAGCGCGCAAGTGATGGTGTTTATTTCCGTGTGATTGACACTTGTGGTTAACAAATATTTTGCCCACGCTTGACAAATTTGGCAGACACAAATTTTGTCGAGATTTTTGGAAGGGCCTAACAAACTTAGCAGCTTGTTATTGCTGTCGAACGCAAAAACCACCAACAGGACACACTTATTTGGTAATGTGTTAGACCACACCTCGCCACTTGTAAGTTTCCAAGGGTGCCATTCTCTTCGCCATGCCCCTTTCCAATATTCAATTTTTAACGTAATGTTGTCTACACTTTTAACTTTCCCCAATACTGGAACTTTTTTGTAGCCTTGAATATTAACTGCTACAAAATCGTTCTCTTTAATAGCCTCTAAATGATTGGAAACTATGTACACTTTAGCAGCTAAAGACCGAGGATTTCTATATGGACCAGCATCAGCCCGCATACCAAGCAATAAGAGAATCATTAGTATGGTACATCTGAAAATAGTTTTGACTATAATTCATAATCAGCAGATCATATCTTATTTTTCCTATGGATGTCAGTTAATAAGGATGTTTATAGTTCATTTATATTATTCTAAATTACTGTATGACTATGTGATAGGCAAAAACTACAGCCTTAGTCACATTCATTTCATTGATAGATATAAATAGCAGCTCCAACAATCTCTCTGCTGATATGGTTGTTACAGTTTACTATAAGATCATTCCCAGTTGCCACAAAAATTCTAGTCATTACGGGCTTACGCCAGACTCTGCACCCTCCCAAATTTTTAGGGTTTGAGGCATTGTTAAGGTGCTGACGACTGCTAAGGTGGATTTGTAAATATGTAAAACAAACGTTACATAAATCACAAAATGTTATTTTTGTTGTTTTCTTCATACCAGTATCCTGGGAAAACATTGTGAATGCATCTGGCCATTCTTTCATTTCCAAAAACTAAAGGTCTGAAACGCCGCCTGCTGTCAACAGCTTTTATGAATGGTTCTTTCAGTCGATGCACTTTAACTTGAATTTCTCCTATCACCGTGACCCTCCGTGACCCTCTTCTTTGTGATTGGGAAAGTTTCATTTTAGATTGCATTTCCTCAATTAAGACAATTTTAATGCAAACTTTCTTTGCCATGTCAAAAATACTAAATCTGTCTTTTTTTCTTAAGTGTCTTAGCAAGAAACATGGCACCACGCGAAGATTGATCTCTAGAAAGCCTATCTGATACCATCTTATCCTTTTCTGCTCTCTCCAGGAAATTTTTTGAAGTAATCAAATGGGTGATATTCTTGTGAAAAAAATGGCATACTTCAATGTCCATTTACTTACGATTGGTGATGGTTAGCTTTAATTGATGTGCAGCTGATGCAGCAGATACACGAAAACTAAATTGCCAGCTTGGCAGAAATCAGTACTTGATACTTTGGCATCCAAATCTGCAAATCAGTACAAAAATGTTACTTTTAATTAATAGGTTTAGATTTAGGCATACGGTTTTACTGTTTTAGTTTACCTTTTTTACTGTCAATCCCATATGTCATGTAGTTCTGCTGAGGGTTTGCATTCCATACGCCTCACCTCGATCCACGCTTGCAACTCGTCAAGATAGAGCTCTGGATTATCTTATAGCATAACGAATGACAAGAATTTCTGCAGCTAAAAGAATCTACATCCTTAAAAAGCTGATAAAAAGTCAATTTCCACACAACTCGACTCATTTTCTGCGGCCAACGTTTTCAGCTACCTGATATTTCTTGTTTCTTTGATCTTCTCTTTAGCGGATCGCTTACAGCTCCAGTGTTTACGTACAATCGAATCGCCTTCTTCACAAACGTTTTGCTCCCAAATAGTGTTTCTGCATGCTATGTGATTCAAGGATAGACCACGTTGTCTCGACATAATCCTCCAACTCAACGAATTAAACTGGAAACGACTTTGTCAATAATATCACAACGACGATTGAACATGGCAGTGAAACTGACACGAAACGAGGACTATATTGTCATGGAAACATTTGATTGACGTCCACCAAAACTTAGTTTTCAAAAATGGGAAAAATCGTTGGAGGGCGCGTGTGACTGGTAAGCGCTGTAAATAACTTCTACTTAAATCTTAATGCATTGAGGCCGTGTAACGTGACAAAATAATTGTCTAAAATACATGAATTTTACTTAAGCGTAATGTAAACTTATTTTGGTGGCACTTGCTGACTCTTCTTAGTTATGCCTATGCCTATGAAAATGAATTTGAAACCAAGCATTGCAAGGCCTAGGTAGGTTTCAATAATACGTATGAGGCCCTCATTGCCTTCTACGGACGAATCTGTTGTGGTACCCTAGAACCAGTTGCAGTCGAACTAGGTGAAGCCTTCACTAGCATAGTAGAAGTAGCACCTTTATTAGCTGGAGTTAACGAATTCAAGGAAGAAAAAAACTAGAATACAAGCAATAATATGCTGAGGCAACATATTCGATCGAAGAGGTAACCTTTCCCTCCAACAGCGCGCAAGTGATGGTGTTTATTTCCGTGTGATTGACACTTGTGGTTAACAAATATTTTGCCCACGCTTGACAAATTTGGCAGACACAAATTTTGTCGAGATTTTTGGAAGGGCCTAACAAACTTAGCAGCTTGTTATTGCTGTCGAACGCAAAAACCACCAACAGGACACACTTATTTGGTAATGTGTTAGACCACACCTCGCCACTTGTAAGTTTCCAAGGGTGCCATTCTCTTCGCCATGCCCCTTTCCAATATTCAATTTTTAACGTAATGTTGTCTACACTTTTAACTTTCCCCAATACTGGAACTTTTTTGTAGCCTTGAATATTAACTGCTACAAAATCGTTCTCTTTAATAGCCTCTAAATGATTGGAAACTATGTACACTTTAGCAGCTAAAGACCGAGGATTTCTATATGGACCAGCATCAGCCCGCATACCAAGCAATAAGAGAATCATTAGTATGGTACATCTGAAAATAGTTTTGACTATAATTCATAATCAGCAGATCATATCTTATTTTTCCTATGGATGTCAGTTAATAAGGATGTTTATAGTTCATTTATATTATTCTAAATTACTGTATGACTATGTGATAGGCAAAAACTACAGCCTTAGTCACATTCATTTCATTGATAGATATAAATAGCAGCTCCAACAATCTCTCTGCTGATATGGTTGTTACAGTTTACTATAAGATCATTCCCAGTTGCCACAAAAATTCTAGTCATTACGGGCTTACGCCAGACTCTGCACCCTCCCAAATTTTTAGGGTTTGAGGCATTGTTAAGGTGCTGACGACTGCTAAGGTGGATTTGTAAATATGTAAAACAAACGCTACATAAATCACAAAATGTTATTTTTGTTGTTTTCTTCATACCAGTATCCTGGGAAAACATTGTGAATGCATCTGGCCATTCTTTCATTTCCAAAAACTAAAGGTCTGAAACGCCGCCTCCTGTCAACAGCTTTTATGAATGGTTCTTTCAGTCGATGCACTTTAACTTGAATTTCTCCTATCACCGTGACCCTCCGTGACCCTCTTCTTTGTGATTGGGAAAGTTTCATTTTAGATTGCATTTCCTCAATTAAGACAATTTTAATGCAAACTTTCTTTGCCATGTCAAAAATACTAAATCTGTCTTTTTTTCTTAAGTGTCTTAGCAAGAAACATGGCACCACGCGAAGATTGATCTCTAGAAAGCCTATCTGATACCATCTTATCCTTTTCTGCTCTCTCCAGGAAATTTTTTGAAGTAATCAAATGGGTGATATTCTTGTGAAAAAAATGGCATACTTCAATGTCCATTTACTTACGATTGGTGATGGTTAGCTTTAATTGATGTGCAGCTGATGCAGCAGATACACGAAAACTAAATTGCCAGCTTGGCAGAAATCAGTACTTGATACTTTGGCATCCAAATCTGCAAATCAGTACAAAAATGTTACTTTTAATTAATAGGTTTAGATTTAGGCATACGGTTTTACTGTTTTAGTTTACCTTTTTTACTGTCAATCCCATATGTCATGTAGTTCTGCTGAGGGTTTGCATTCCATACGCCTCACCTCGATCCACGCTTGCAACTCGTCAAGATAGAGCTCTGGATTATCTTATAGCATAACGAATGACAAGAATTTCTGCAGCTAAAAGAATCTACATCCTTAAAAAGCTGATAAAAAGTCAATTTCCACACAACTCGACTCATTTTCTGCGGCCAACGTTTTCAGCTACCTGATATTTCTTGTTTCTTTGATCTTCTCTTTAGCGGATCGCTTACAGCTCCAGTGTTTACGTACAATCGAATCGCCTTCTTCACAAACGTTTTGCTCCCAAATAGTGTTTCTGCATGCTATGTGATTCAAGGATAGACCACGTTGTCTCGACATAATCCTCCAACTCAACGAATTAAACTGGAAACGACTTTGTCAATAATATCACAACGACGATTGAACATGGCAGTGAAACTGACACGAAACGAGGACTATATTGTCATGGAAACATTTGATTGACGTCCACCAAAACTTAGTTTTCAAAAATGGGAAAAATCGTTGGAGGGCGCGTGTGACTGGTAAGCGCTGTAAATAACTTCTACTTAAATCTTAATGCATTGAGGCCGTGTAACGTGACAAAATAATTGTCTAAAATACATGAATTTTACTTAAGCGTAATGTAAACTTATTTTGGTGGCACTTGCTGACTCTTCTTAGTTATGCCTATGCCTATGAAAATGAATTTGAAACCAAGCATTGCAAGGCCTAGGTAGGTTTCAATAATACGTATGAGGCCCTCATTGCCTTCTACGGACGAATCTGTTGTGGTACCCTAGAACCAGTTGCAGTCGAACTAGGTGAAGCCTTCACTAGCATAGTAGAAGTAGCACCTTTATTAGCTGGAGTTAACGAATTCAAGGAAGAAAAAAACTAGAATACAAGCAATAATATGCTGAGGCAACATATTCGATCGAAGAGGTAACCTTTCCCTCCAACAGCGCGCAAGTGATGGTGTTTATTTCCGTGTGATTGACACTTGTGGTTAACAAATATTTTGCCCACGCTTGACAAATTTGGCAGACACAAATTTTGTCGAGATTTTTGGAAGGGCCTAACAAACTTGGCAGCTTGTTATTGCTGTCGAACGCAAAAACCACCAACAGGACACACTTATTTGGTAATGTGTTAGACCACACCTCGCCACTTGGAAGTTTCCAAGGGTACCATTCTCTTCGCCATGCCCCTTTCCAATATTCAATTTTTAACGTAATGTTGTCTACACTTTTAACTTTCCCCAATACTGGAACTTTTTTGTAGCCTTGAATATTAACTGCTACAAAATCGTTCTCTTTAATAGCCTCTAAATGATTGGAAACTATGTACACTTTAGCAGCTAAAGACCGAGGATTTCTATATGGACCAGCATCAGCCCGCATACCAAGCAATAAGAGAATCATTAGTATGGTACATCTGAAAATAGTTTTGACTATAATTCATAATCAGCAGATCATATCTTATTTTTCCTATGGATGTCAGTTAATAAGGATGTTTATAGTTCATTTATATTATTCTAAATTACTGTATGACTATGTGATAGGGAAAAACTACAGCCTTAGTCACACATTCATTTCATTGATAGATAAAAATAGCAGCTCCAACAATCTCTCTGCTGATATGGTTGTTACAGTTTACTATAAGATCATTCCCAGTTGCCACAAAAATTCTAGTCATTACGGGCTTACGCCAGACTCTGCACCCTCCCAAATTTTTAGGGTTTGAGGCATTGTTAAGGTGCTGACGACTGCTAAGGTGGATTTGTAAATATGTAAAACAAACGCTACATAAATCACAAAATGTTATTTTTGTTGTTTTCTTCATACCAGTATCCTGGGAAAACATTGTGAATGCATCTGGCCATTCTTTCATTTCCAAAAACTAAAGGTCTGAAACGCCGCCTCCTGTCAACAGCTTTTATGAATGGTTCTTTCAGTCGATGCACTTTAACTTGAATTTCTCCTATCACCGTGACCCTCCGTGACCCTCTTCTCTGTGATTGGGAAAGTTTCATTTTAGATTGCATTTCCTCAATTAAGACAATTTTAATGCAAACTTTCTTTGCCATGACAAAAATACTAAATCTGTCTTTTTTTCTTAAGTGTCTTAGCAAGAAACATGGCACCACGCGAAGATTGATCTCTAGAAAGCTTATCTGATACCATCTTATCCTTTTCTGCTCTCTCCAGGAAATTTTTTGAAGTAATCAAATGGGTGATATTCTTGTGAAAAAAATGGCATACTTCAATGTCCATTTACTTACGATTGGTGATGGTTAGCTTTAATTGATGTGCAGATGATGCAGCAGACACACGAAAACTAAATTGCCAGCTTGGCAGAAATCAGTACTTGATACTTTGGCATCCAAATCTGCAAATCAGTACAAAAATGTTACTTTTAATTAATAGGTTTAGATTTAGGCATACGGTTTTACTGTTTTAGTTTACCGTTATTAAAACGAAAAATAGTGACAACTTTTTTCTCCAGGTATAAATTTTGAAATTTACACTGGCTAACTGTATTTTTAGGAAACTTCTTAGTGATCTTTTAGTTACGCACGTGTTATTTCAATCTTCTACTTCACATCTTTTCTCCCTCATCTTTGAGCGGAACATTAAAGGTCATTTTTACCGTATTTTGGGGGCCGCTAATTTCAGAATTTGTTTGAAATAACTTGAGAGACCTCGAAGAACTTGTTTCCCTTCCCATGATTTTTAATAATGAACGAAATACGTGGTAAACCTCAATTAACTAATGAGATGCATTAGTAAAGACATTTTTATTTAGAGTAGCTTACCCTATGAATAGCTTGTGATATTTTATCAACTTTTAGTATACCCAGAATTGTAAATAACTATTTTAAACTGTTTTTAATCTTTTTAATTTTAAACTTTTTTAAATTTGTAAGGCACATTTGATCATATTCACATGTTAATTTATGCCTAAGAAATATTAATCATCATCATCATCATTCTAGTTCGTCCGGAATATTGGCATAAGCCTGCATACGAAGCACCAACATCATCATCATGTCAAGTTCCTTTTAATTTTACTGGCCTTATTTAAAGTTAAATTTTCGTTCTGGAGTGCGCAAGCGTATGGCCCATGTGGTGTTCCCTGTCAAAAATCAAGTTGATCACTCAACATTCAACTGTAGCACTCAACATTCACCTTTAACTTTCAACTTTCAACTTGAGCACGCAATTAACATTCAGTTTAAGCATACAACGCATAACTTCAGCAGCCAACTTTCGACTTGAGAAATCAAACTCCAATTTTTTTCATTGCTCAGCACTTTGCATGTCGTGTTTTAAAACCTATGTTCAATTTGTCAACCACGATGTCAAAACGACATTCAACTCTGATGTACATGTAGAGTTTCCAGAGTGCAAGTAAAACAACTACAGGTATGATCTCTCCAATGCTGGATAACCAGACAAAACCGAAAATACAAGGCCACTAAATAAAATAAAATAAAATAAAATAAAATAAAAAACCCCGAGAATTAAGGAAATGAATGAAAGTTAATTGATTAACTGTTTACTCTGTCATTCAATAACGCATTGTACAAACTTGATATTGTGTCTACCTTTCTCGCTTAGCAAATCTTAGCATCTGTACTACATGGCATACATGTATATTAAGAGCGATAGTCCGTAAGAATCGAGCCAGACAAAAAATCTGCGGACAGGCAGGTTCACCAATTTGGCTCACATTTTGCATGTAAACCTGATTAGGGGTTCTAATCACGAAATGGATATTTTTAGGTTGTAATTAATTTTGCGTGGGAAATTACAGCACACGGTCATTTGGAACCCTTCTGTGACATAGAAACGAGGCTGACCAAAGGCGACTTTTCAATGCCTGGGCTTCCTTTGCTTTTTCAATTTTGCAGCTGTTCTTACTATAAAACAAATCTGTAACTCTTTTTCTGTGTTTTGAATGGTAAATTTCGTAGAAAACTATTAAGGAAGGCGTTGAAGTGCGCAACTCAATTTACTCAGTTTTCGGTGTTTTGAGATCCCTGAAAAATAGCGTAACTTCAGACGCTTGTAGCACTGTTGATATGTCGAGTTACAACATAATAGTTTCTAAATCAACAACTGTCATAGGTTATCTGCCCCTGAAAATTCAGAGCTGGGCAATTTTAATGCGTTTCCACACTGCCCAATAGAATATGGGAAGGTTCCTGAACATTTAAGGCCGAGGTGCCACTGATTAGTAATTGTGCATTGATATCGCCTGGTTCCATTTTTCCTTTGAGAGTTTTCAAGGAAAGACTGAGATACCATATACTATAACAATTGTACCAAAAAAAGCCCGCAACATCATTGATTTTGATTTTTCACCACTGCTGTGTCAAATTGAATTACAGTTAGCTGTCCTGCCATCCAAACCAAATCGACAATCCGGCCACTGAGTAGTGTTTTGTTGTCACGCATTTGGTTCCTTAGCGAATTTTAAGGAAACACTTAGGTACTGTGTAATATAACAGTTTAATAAAAAAAAACTCGAGCACGCAAAATCATTAATTTTGGTTTTTCACCCCTGCTGTGTTAAATAGAATTAATTATCTGCCCGTCCAAATGAAATTGACAATCACCAGTACGCTAGTTTTTTGTTCCCACGCATCAGCAGATCAGTCACGGTAGACGGTAGAGATCTTATGTTGGCCGTTTGCAATCCAAATGTCGTTGTTGTCACCATAATGTAAGCAATATACTTAGCTGCTTGCCGATAAAACCTATGGGGTACTATAGGGCATACTCTGTAGCAGGACCACCATTGGGCATCAGGCTATCATCATCAGTAAGTGTGTTATTAAATACTAAACTCAAGACTTATCTTTTTAAGAATTTAATTGATTTTTATAATAAAGTTTCGATATAACGTGCGCTCCAATTGGTTAAAACAGCGTGCCTTATGAGAGTACAGATGCACGGGCAGTACGGTATCACGCCATAGACCCAAATGAAAATCTGAATTTTTCCCTCTGTTTTTAATTTGACTCAGACGTCTTATACGACCTAGAAAATGTGTATGAAAACGAGCGGTTAGCCTCAATGGATTTGGAAGTTGTTTCTGCGAGTAACACCACAAATAACAGCATTAAAAATTAAGGATTAAGCTTAATGTCAAGCGCGTTTTCAGAAGTTGTTGAAATTGTCCGAGTCACGCAGCGACGAGGGCAATTTCAGCAACTTCTGAAAACACAAGTGGTTTTCGAGGACTAATTCCAGTTACGTAATAATAACATAAGGGCAAAATGTTCTCAACATTGCTGAGACACATCGAAAAACAGTCAGCCAAGCGGAGTAAATCACTCTTCGCTCGCAAAGCAAACGAAAAAAACAGTTCAACCAAGCTTTAAAGCTTACTTCTTAATTTGTGTCCAAAACGAGTGTAGATGATTACTATTTACATCCAGTCGAGAGATAAATACGAGTTTCAGTCCTGAACAAAAGTAACAACAATTAAACCAAATGTTCAAAGCTGAAATTTATTTAATTCACCTGTCGTTGTAGAGGTTTCCATCACTTGAAAAAACACATCCGCTTAAAAACACGCATCGGTAAACATAGCAAACGGACTGTCCAAAGAAAGAACTTCGTTCTCCAAGTTTGAGCTACTCGTTCCTCCCATTAATGGTAAACTGTTCTGTGACCCTTTTTGGTGAGCTGCAAGATGCCGTGGAATCATCATTTTGTTTTCAACCACACAATCCCGCTACGCCGGGCGCCATGCAAGCCAATCTTCATGAATAAAATCTTTTGCACTTTCTTTTTTCACTCAAAAATTCACCCTCCTGTCTTTTAAAACTAGTGATAACGGACCCCATGAGCTAAGCAACGCTTTTAACAGGCATTTTACCGATATTGGCCCCAATTTAGCGGCAAACATAAATCCCCCTCGAGTCAGTTTTCGTGATTTTGTAGAATCTTGTGAGAGCACCTTCGAGCTTGAATTACTTACTACTGACGGACTGCGCAAACTTGTGAACGATATCCCTGTAGGCAAGGCTGATGGCCTCGATGGTATTCCAACTTGCCTCTTAAAGTTATCATTTTCATTCATTGCGTCTCCCTGACACACATTTTTAATTTAGTTATTTCCACTGGAATCATTCCCAAAGACTGGAAGAGTGCTAGAGTAACTCCAATTTTCAAAGCTGACTCGAAGGTTGACCCAGCCAATTACAGGCCTATTTCTGTACTTTCTGTAATAGCTAAACTCTTTGAAAAAGCCATTTTTAATCAGGTATATACATATTTAAATGACAATAAGTTACTTTCGAAATATCAGTCTGGCTTTAGACCTATGCACTCTACTCTTACAGCTCTTATTGATATCACAGACAATTGGTATCTTAACATTGACGATGGTTTGACAAATGCCATTCTGTTTATTGATTTAAAAAAGGCATTTGATACTATTGACCATGAGATCCTTCTGTCAAAATTGGAGCTGTATGGGTTTAAAGGTGCAAGTCTTAATCTTTTCCGAGACTACCTCTCTGATAGAACTCAGGTTACAGTTATAAACAATGTAAATTCTGAAACTAGCTTCATAAGTTGTGGGGTGCCTCAAGGTTCAATCCTCGGCCCCCTACTATTCCTACTGTACATTAACGATCTCCCAAACTGTAACCTTCTATCAGATGTGAGGATGTACGCCAATGACACTAATCTTACGTTTGCCTCCAAAGACCCTGATGAGCTGTTTTCATCCCTGACTCACGATTTAGGTAATCTGAAACAATGGCTCGATTCTAACCGTCTAAGTCTTAATGTCCTCAAAACTAAGTGTCTGTTTACAGGTACAAGGCACAAAATCTCCTTGCTCCCTAGTGAACCTCACATATGCCTTGATGGGCATTCAATTGAACGAGTCAATAATTACAAATGCCTAGGCGTTCAGGTTGATGAAACACTCTCGTGGGAAGCTCACATCTCCGAAGTCGTCGGTAAGGTTGCTAAGGTACTTGCTGCCCTGAGGAGACTAAGACCGATGTGTCCCCAGAGTACCCTAGTCACAATTTACAAGTCACTGATTCTTCCGCATCTCGATTACTGCAGCGCTGTCTGAGGCTGCATCGGTAATGGCCTCAGCCAAAAACTAGAGAAACTACAAAACAGGGCTGCACGCATAATAACAGGGTCTAGTTGGGATACCAGATCTGCCCAGATTCTTCATGCCCTTAAATGGAATAGCCTCGCTGACAGACGTGAAAAACAACTGAAATCTTTAATGTTCAAAACTGTAAATAACCTTGTACCCGAATACCTGTCTGATAAATTCGCCAGCGTTAATACCATCCACAGACATAATCTTCGAGGTGCGCAACATAACCTGTTTATTCCGCGTCCGAACACTGAGGCCCTCAAGAAGAGTTTTCGTTATAGGGGCGCAGTAACATGGAACAGTCTGTCAGCGGAGGCTAAGCAGGCCACTACTTTAGATAGTTTTTATTCCGCTATTGTACATTAGTAATTTCTTAACTTAGTTTAGCACTTATTTTAGGATTTTTTAACAATGTCTGTAATTTAGTCTTAGCTTTTATGTACTAGGTTTAATGCGCACGGCTCTTTAGAAGACCACTTTTTAGTGATAAGGATCCCGTGGATAAATAAAGTTATTGTTATTATTATTATAGCTCTTGATCATTAAGCCTTTTTTAGCGAATGCATGAGCCAAAATTCCGCCGAATTTCTCTGAACAATTTGCTTTTTGATCGCGATTTTAGACTAAAAAACAACTTGCACTTTGATGGTTTCTGAACTTTGATGGTTTGACATTTTGATAGCTTTGGTCGTGTTTAACCAATGAAATGTATTGAGCCATTCTAACAAGGATTGTGATTGGTCTGTTTTAGCGTGCCTTATGAGAGTACAAATGCACGGCTGACGCCACTCATAGGATTTGGAAAATGAAGTTTTCCGAAAATTTTAGCCGAATGCGTGAGAAATTAAGAAATTCTCTATTATAAAACAAGTAAAAAATCCTTAACCGTGCTTTGTTCTGTTA
This sequence comes from Pachyseris speciosa, assembly GCA_016490735.1. Classification (NCBI taxonomy): domain Eukaryota; kingdom Metazoa; phylum Cnidaria; class Anthozoa; order Scleractinia; family Pachyseridae; genus Pachyseris; species Pachyseris speciosa. The sequence goes on along the minus strand of JAEMWC010000084.1, from coordinate 667,038 downwards.
TAAGGCACTCAAGGAAGTGACGAGAGCACTCAAGAAGTAGTTAAAAGCACTCGCCTGCAGCTCGTGCTTCTTCCTACTTCTTTCGTACTCTCATCATTTCCTTGCGTGCCTTATAACAGAACAAAGCACGGTTAAGGATTTTTTATTTGTTAAATAATTTCTTTGTTAGCTTGAGTTGTATTCAATAATGTAGTTTTTATTTTGACTAAGAGTCACAGTATTGTAAAGTGTCATGGACAATAAGTTGTATGGTGCTCTATAAATGCATTTTAATTTTAATTAAAGTCGACTATTGTTGCATTGCTAGGTAATAAACCTTTTGGTTGTAACATCCCAGAGATAATACTGTTGAAGCCTAGTAGGTGACAATCTTACATTCAGTACATTTTCGCTACTAATAAACAGTAGAGAATAATACCGGATAACGGGTATACCTTTTTCCTGAGCCCTCGTAGCCAACCTAAACAATTTGTAACGATGAATGGTTTTCATTTTGGAAACCTCGTGGTGTGCTGATCTTTGTGAACCCTTTAACTTTCTTTACAACTTGGGTGATAAGTTATTTATTGCACTTATAATCTATTTACAATAGTAACTCAAATGTATCTGAAAAAAGAAACATAATTAAGAGGTAAAATACAAGGAATTAAAGGACGATGCATCCTTCTTATAATGTCCTTCTTTTAAAGTTAAAGGGAATGTCCAAATTTGTACCCCCACCCGTCCTCAAATCAGGTAAACAAGTTTAAAGGGAACCTCCACTCTTACAAAAAATTTATGCTAAATTGTTGGAAATAATTACTAACGTCCAAATTTTGTTTAATGAAACGTGGATATAACATTTAAGTGTACAAAAAATCGACATCGTTATCGGCTATTTTCGCTTTCAAATTTCCGGGGCTGGGCCATTTTGGATTTGATGGCGTGTAATGGTTGCAGCTTATGTCAGGAAGCAAATGAAGCGGAAAATCCTTTTTGTTAAACAATAGGGCAACCATTACGCATCATCAAATCCAAAATGGCCATGCCCGGGAAATGGGGCGACGTGTCAATTTATTGTAAGAGTGGAGGTTCCCTTTACGATCTATTTGGGACTACTTCTTATTCGGGACTACTCCGGTGCCAAATGAAATTTATTATTGTATTGTATATTGCCGACTGGTTAGCTCAGTGGTAAAGCACCGGACTACCGTGTGGGAGGTCGCGGGTTCAAAACCTCGGCTGGACCAACACTCCGGGTCTTTAAATAATTGAGGAGAAAGTGCTGCCTTTGTAATGACATCTACAAACGGTTAGACTTTCTAGTCTTCTCGGATAAGGACGATAAACTGCAGGCCCCGTCTCACAACTCTTCATAATTCTCTGATTCTGTGAGATGTAAAAGAACCGCTAGGGACATAACAAAACTCTGGCTGTGACCACCCCTAGTGCTGACCTGTTCTATTTAGCAAGTGGCCGGCTTGGCGTGATGTCCCAAAAAGGCTTATGGTGTGTGGGCCACACGCATAACAGCCATAAGTCAATGGGACTTTGCCGAGTGCTGAAATCATGTAGATGTAGATGTAGATGTATATAATTGACTTTACTTCCTTCCCCTGGAAATGCCTCTTCCGGTGTATCAGAACAGCACAACTAGAGAAGAGATGTATGACCGATGGCCATCAAGTGCAACGTTTAACACCAAGTTTAGTTGATTTTGCTCTTGAGACCCCTCCCCTTTCAGAATTTGGCTTTTAGTGGCCACCAGTCAATGGGCGCATTGATACCTTTTGACTTCACCTACTTCAGATCTAATTCATGAAGAAACGGACGTTAGGTATTGTACGGAATCAATACTGAGTGGAGGATAATGATAACCCACCATCACGATGATGACGGTGTACATGATCATGCTTGTACCATCTCCTCAAGTGCACTAGCGAGAGGTGCCTTTCTACGTCTTCAACTTCCAGCTAAAAATGACGGCAAGTGTTTCTCAGCACGGCTAGTGTCAGGGTGCTTAGCCTTCCACGGGAGACGAATTTGCAGATGTTGTATCCATCGTACACGAGCGGATGTCTGGGCATGGTCTAGCTGATTACAGTGGTGCGGATGACTGCCATGGTATCTTCTACTTGTGCAGCCTCAAAGTCTTCCTTGTCTTGATTCAAACAGTTTGCTCTTCTGGAAAAGTATCCCTTTATTGGAGCTGTTGTTAACAATTCTGCAGCTGAAAAGAGCCTGTCACCTTCGTCATCTCTGACAAGCTTCATCTGTCTGCTCGCTGTTGCCACATCTAACTTTCTTCCAGACGTTTCTCCGACCATAAAATTTTCTTCAAGAAAAGCTTTCTGTTTATCAGTAAAAGTTTTCTCTTTCTTTTTCTTCCTCAGTGCCCAGCCCCCTCTTGTGCTAGAGTCTCATCACAAGACAACAGAGATTGCTGGATGGTCTCTATACCAACAACATTGCTCGTACTTTGTTCTGCCATCAACCTGTCACTGTACCCTTTCTTTGCTTTATCTAATAGAGTCTCTTTTTCTTCCCTATGCGTGCACTTTCCGTATGCTACATGGTGATCCATCGCACTGTAACGCTGATGACCGGCAACAGCCTTCATTTGGGCATCATGACATAAAGCTTCGGAGTTGTTTCAGTATTGGTCTCTCCATCACTGAAGTCACTTCCATTTTCTGCCTCAACTGCATCCTGGACATTAGGAAGAACGAGCTCACTCTTAGCACCAGTCCGTGACTCACCACTTGACCGTTTCCTTGTATTGAGCGGATGGAATGCTCTGTCTGAGAACCTTCCTTCAGTGGTACTTACGTTCAGAACCTGAAAACCTGATAAAAATGCAATTGTTATAATGCGCTCCCAAGTTATGTATGGAACATACGAGAATATAGGTCAATTACTTTTTTAAACAATTGGATTGTGTTTTCTTATTGTAATACCATATAATTATCTATCTTCACCTAAATGATGCTATTATCTGAAATGTCATTAGACGAGTCAAATTCTTTAATTCACCTCGACGAGCACACGACGAGCACACGCCAGATACTTTGTAGAAACGAACAGGAGACGACTTTGGTGAGTTGCTATATTCTAATTGATATTGTCCTCGCTGCTTTGCACGCATGGCATGGTGGGATAGTACATCTTGTCTTGCCAGTCCGCCACTGTATACCATAGCTATCTCGATGAAGAGTGCAAATGGTCCATGTGTAATAGTAGTCGCTTACTTCTAAATAAAAATAGATTTTAAAAAATTACTGGCTAAATTCCGACATCCGAGGGCTTATAATTCGATTATAATTCAGGGGCAACCTGAAAAGTAAAAAAGTCGCGGGTACAGGGCATAAAATCGCTATCATTCACAACGATCAACTTTACTTTAGACCCTCGTTCTCTTTTGAAAAAAAAAATTTTGTAAAAATGGCGAAGAGTAGCTTTTCAATCCTGAAATGACGTGAGGGAATTTAATTGCTCACACGACCCAAAAGATTCTAATCGTCAAAAAATGTCTTGTGAGCGTGGAATACTAAAATTAAACAGCGAGAAGGTTCCAAAGTGGAGTTAGAAAAAAAGAAAAAGCTTGATATCTGTCCGGCCGATAAAACCTCGGGTGCTTCCAAGGGGCTAGGCAAAATAGGCCTCTTCCCCGGTGGATTAAAATCTGTTTAACCGCGTGTTGATGAAGAATTATAATGAATTGTACACTAGCAAACAAACATACAGAAAAATTACCTACTCTGGCTAGGATCAGCTGTTCAAAGGACAAGCCTTGCCAATTGCATTAAGTTCTCCCAATTGAGGCTGCACTTCTTTCTTGCAACTTTATATTGTTACACAGTGGGTTTCCTTCAAATGATTACCACCACTACTTGCTGAAACGACACTCTGCCATGGCAATACTACAAACAAAACTGATCCACAGCGCCCATTTTGTCAGAGCTATTTTCCTATTTCCAGAGTCTTCACTGCTTATCAGCTCACATTGTTTTGAATATATGGTACTTGGGTTGTCAGAACCGATATTTTGATGACTTGGATTAAAATAATATTCATTGACAGAAACTATCCCCCACAACAAATTTTCCGGCTAACATGGATTGTACTGAATTGTCACACATAGCGTTTATTTGGAATCAGCGGATCCTCGGGAGCCAGCAGCTCACTCCCAATACGTGAAGTTTGCCACCTTGGCACAAGAAGACAGTTTACCAATTATTTTAACCAATTTTCCCCCAGGGTCTCCACTCTTTATCAGCTCGAATTGTTCTGAATGCAAGGTTGCCAGCCAGCTAGATTTGAGATTTATGCGAGTCAAGATAAAAATAATATTTCTCTCTGAAGCTTTGCAGCCAAAACACTCACTAACCGACAATATAACTTACCTCAAGGTGAAAAGAACGATATTTCCAATGAAAACGTGCCCATCTTTTCGGAATAACCGGGACGTTTTGACGACAGAGGGGCTTTGAAGATTGTCTATTTCATTTCGACGCCTTATTAAATTAACATCAGCAGAAAATAACCTCACCAACTCATGCAAATAGCTGATGTTATATACTTCTTTGAAAAAAGTAGTGTATTTAAATCGTATCTTTAAGCTTCCTCAAAATTCGCAAAGAAAAGTTTGGAAAAAAGTAGATACCAACCCAAAGTCCTAATTAGCACATTGACCTAAAAACTCAGAGAACCTTCCGGTATTCTGTCGGGTGGTGTGGGCATGCATTGGAATTGCCCGGCTTCAAATTTGCTGTGGTAAATAACCTATAATAAATGTAAGTTTAAAAGCTAACAAATCGTTCTAACTCGACATATCAACAGTACGACAATCTGCTGAACTTACAGTATTTTTCAGGCAGTCTCAAAACACTGAAAACTGAGTAAATTGAAGTGCGCATTTCAACGCCTTCCTTTACATTTTTCTACACAAGTTACCATTCAAAACACAGAGAAAGAGTTGCAGATTTGTTTTGTAATAAAACCAGTTTCAAAAATGATAAAGCAAAGGATGCCCAGGCTTTGAAAAGTCGCCTTTGGTCAGCCTCGTTTCCATGTCCCAGAACGGCTTCAAATGACTACGAGCTGTAATTTCCCACGCAAAATTAATTTCAATCTAAAAATATCCATTTCGTGATTAGAACCCCTGACCAAGTGCACATGCAAAATTAGAGTCAAATCGTTGAACCTGTCTGTCCGACCCTGCTTCGAAACTTACTATTGCTCTTAAATGGAATCAAGTAAAGTGCAACTTACTTGTGGATAGTAGGTTTTGGTCTTTACCTCCTGAATCTATCAATGGAGTACATCCCATGTCATCTGCGGTTTCCAGTGGCTCATGACAACTATGGGGTATAGTAGAAGAACTGCTTTCTTTCCCATCTGACAAACACTGCTGTTACACGTTGAAACGTTTAGCTGAACAAGTATAAGGGAAGAATTGCAATTTTGCAGTAGTCATATTTCACATTTTTTTTCACCATTTTCAGCCATTTTCCTTCAAACAAGCTATTAAATTTCACCATTTAAGAAAATCTTAGATTTTTAATCAATTTTTCATCAGTTGAAATGTCCAGTTGTCATATACCATTACTGTTTGCTGAAAGTTATACACTTCTTTTTTAATACACTAGTAGGCATTTTTATAACAACAGATATTGAGACATATTTACTGCCACATTAAAATGTTCAATTTCGTACCTCCTAAACTTAGAGGGTGTACACCATTTTCTTTAAATCACCAATCTGGGGCTTTTCTAAATATCTGTAAATCATAGTAAGTAAGGACATAATGAACATGTAAAGAACCCGACAAATTAATGAATAAGAATCGTTTTTTAATCTTCACATTGTACAGAAAGTTAATTTTTTGCTTTAGTTCATATACAGATAATTTAAAAATTGCTTATTAGTTATTTTTTTAGTTTATTTTGTTGGTTGATATATTGGTTGAATGGAAATGACCCTAAAAAGGCCAAAGGGTATTTGATAAGAGTGTTCACTGTCCCAGTTGTGATACGAAACTCAATTTATTGCCGACAACAGCAAAGATACCCAATAACTTGCATCAAATTGAACAATTCCCCCAACTGTCATTGCAACCCTCTTTGTACACCAAATTGACATATTTGATGTAGAGTGTCTTATCTTTACATTTACAAACTCAAAATGACTCGTAAATTTATGACCTTGTAACTGCTCTACAAATTACACATCAATTTATGACCTTCAAACTTCTTTGAAAATAACTCATAAGTTTATGAATTTTGAACAGCTCTGCAAATGACTCATAAATTTATGAACTATGAGCAGCTCTGCAAATGACTCGAATAATTTTAACGTTCCACCAACTACTCATAAATTTATGAACTTAAGAGCGGCTGCCTGAAAGGATCGAGAACTGCATTTCACCGACTACTTGGTCGAATTTGATATTTCGTCTGAAGATAACCTTGGATGAACTTTTCTCGAAAATCGTATTTTAAAGTTCCAGGGTAATTTATTTTTGGAGGAAATTGCAAGATTTTGAAAATGCAGCCAAGTTGCGGTCGCGGGCCGATTAAAGCCGCGAAAATTTAGGTCCAAGGAGTAAGCCCTGCGCATGGCATCAATTAATCCAATCAACTTCAAACCTTACACAAACCTAGATCAACCATCATACAAGAAAATTAATGCAATAAAAATTCCAAATTCCCTGGTTGCTTTCTAAAGCATGCAGGTTTGTGTACGCTACTCAAACTGGCCTTGAAACTAATGCTTATTTTCACTTAAATTAAAAGTGTTTCTGGTATGCGATTTTCTCTAAACTAAAACTTATCTCGAAAGACGAAGAAAAGAACTTTATTTGTTCCAAGTTTCAAGCTCTGATTCGAACTCTTTCCCACTCAGGGAATATCGAATATGCGTGCGATACTTGCGGCTCACAATTAACATCACGAATTATGAGATCAAAACCGATTCACAAACACTGACATCTGGAGTCTGTAAGTGTTTCCAGACATCACATATACGGCTCTAAAACTAATGAGACTAACTGAAGGCAACCATTCAATCTTTTTCGATCCCAGATTCTGCTCTAAAAATATATTTATCCCGGTCAATTATCCTACGAAACGTGCAACAAATTTTCGTATCATACCAATTCGGCGTTGCAGGTAGTTGTGCAAATCAGACTTTACAGCTCCTTTATCTTCTTAAATGAAGCAGTCGATCAGTAAAATGGCTGTAAAGGAAACAAACTTTGTAAGAAAGTTAAAGCTTTCAGCAAATCATCATGTTAAGATGGATCGTACCACTGGAAAGTAAACATTGAACTGTTTACATATACTGAAGTGTACGAACCATATATGGTTTCGCAATCCATGATCTTTGAAAATGTCAGCAAAAGTGCCGTGCCAGTTGCAGTTTAGGAGGTAGACATATCAGGAGGAACGGATTTTGATAACAGCCTTCATGAGTAATACCCTTTGAGCACTGTTTGAGACTATATAAACAAAGCTTGTAGAAAAGGGTTATATGCGTGTAATCAACAAACGTGTAATGCAAGGTTATCGGTTGTCACGCCATGCGCCTTCGGACTGGAAACAAATCTATCTTAGACGCTCATTTAGTTTCATCAGTGATGTACAAATTATGTTGGTTCATAAAAGAATGGAATTGTCCCTAAACGCTTGCGTTCAAACGTAAAAGAATACTTGCACTAGGGAACATGACCCCTTGGATAGCTAAGGGAATGGGGGCAAAGCGGGAGGGGAAGAAACCGGCAAATTTCCTTTTTAATAGAAATCGAGCCTATCCCTGAGATGAAAAGAACCTAAAGTATATGCCCTGTTCCAGACTAGACATTACGTGTACCATGTTTTACTGTGCGATTATTTGAAACAGGTAATCATGTGAAAATGTTACTAATTCAAAACGTAATGTGCAAACAATGCTTGGAAACAATTGCTGGGCATTCCATATTCAGATAACCATTTGTCAGAAAAATCCGGAAATTTCGGTTTGAAGTCAAATGGTAAGGTAATTTTCCGGATTATCGTTTCAAAAATTGTGGACAACCTCCAGGTCCTCCTTTTCCGTTCGGAATGAAATATATTTGAGCCAATCGTTCCGTTTCCAGGTCCTTTTATGCCAGCACGAGTGAGTGCGCATTAAGTAATGCAGTAAATGGTAATGGCCAATCTCATCCGGTTGGTCGGTAAATTCGGAAAATCGCTTACCATTATTCAACGGTTATTCCATCCGGATTTTTCTGACAAATTAATGGTAAACACCCAGTAAATTTGATATCATTTGCAAACACCTTGAACTTGATGTCCCCAAACCTCCGTCATGCTTCAAAAAACCCAATGTCACTCAGCAAGTATCCCCGGCGAGGCTATTTACCGTTTGTAACTTTACACTTTACTTTTTAGTGTGTAGGTATGTGCTGCATGATAGGGTATGGTTTTTGAGGTTCTCAATCCTTAATAGGGTATCATTTTTGCCTATGTGGGGTAGTGATCCTGGTGTGATCTTTAAGTAGGGTGCCTAAATTGTATCAGTTGAAATAGCAGTGCATAAATACCCAGCTAAACGAAATTTGGTTTTTTTTTTCTGTGGCGGTTAGTCATCGTTTGGATCGTCCCCCAATAGCCTGCGAACACTGACTTACGTTTTTTTTTTTTCGGGTTTGGGCCTTAAATAGGGTATCAATTTTCCTTTCCTTTGTCCTTAAATAGGGTCAGGTTTAAATGCGAAGGCGCACTATAAAGGAGGCTTCCTTGGGAAGCCCATGGCTCAGTTGCCAATCAAACGGCGACCAGTGCGGGTCAATCCAAAATGGCCGATGATTCGAAGACAAGAAGGGTAAGCGTAATGCAAAGTTGTGTGTTTTCTTTCCTTTTTCTTCGGCCATCAATACCCAAAAACTAAATATCTTTGAAATTTGCGCGATTTTAGGTAACTATTCTACTGGATGATTCACTAATTGAAGAATGAAGTGGTTGGCTAACAATCAATAGTGGCGAGATCGTGAAAGTGGAAAAGCCCCACAAGAAAAATGCACCTACGCCAGGTAAAACTGCTGTGATAGCCTTAATATCCATAGAAAGTGTAGTACGCAATATTAACCTAAGCTTTTTTCCTTTTGTCACAGTCCTTTTGTTTATATATTGCAATGTTTGTCCACCAATTCGTAACCGCCAGAGCATAAATCATAAATATTCATGACCACAACTTGTCATATTTACCCACCGTTTACGTTCTTGAAAAAGAAATGAATCTTGAAACATCATCGTCCCTTTCCATAAGATTGACTTTTAGAATTTTCTAGAGCAGTTATTAAGGAATTCCTATAGCTGTTTCACAATAACGGTACGCTTCAGTACCAATTATTATGGCGCCATTTTACCGGCTTCGAATGCCAGCTACATATTTCAAGCGGTCGATATGTCGTCAAGTTTGCAAGTTCAATAACCTATCATTTAATATGAAATTTATCTGCTTTTATTTCTTTCTCTGAAACAAGAAGATCAAGAAGTGATTGCAGTTGATCAAGATCAGACAATGACTGAGGAAGCACGAAAGGAATTCAATGACCTCCAGCAGGAGATTGTTTCTGCTGAAAACAACGGTATTCATTTGAAACAAAACGTGTCACACGAGCGGTTCTGCACATTCTGTCGAAACTCGCCTTGCATTCTCAGGAGCGAGAACCTGCATGCCAGACTGCTAGCGCATGGCCCACAACGCATGACAAATCATTGTAAGAGAAAGGCAGACTACAGGGCGTTTTACACCATTCTAATGTGGCGTGACGATGTCTACTTGCAAAGGAAAGACACCCTGGGTTGCTACATTGAGGACGTGCGGGAAGTAACGCCAGTCTGCGTGGTGGAGGACGTAAGAAAGTGATGGCCCAACCCTGACGGAGTACCATATTGCGGTCACCGTCGATCATAAAGAATCAATAAAAGCGTGATTTGCAAAAAAAACAAACAAACAAAAGAAAAAAACAAAGAAAATCCCTTGGTCGGGGAGATTGGAGGGAAGGGGGAATGGGAATGGATGGTGGTAGTTTCATTGGTCAAAAGACAACAGTGCGACCCCAACCTTTTGTCTGTTCTTTATTTCATTTATAATACGGTAGAACGTGGAAGAAATAAAAGCCAGCAACACATGATATATTATACCACCTCCAACTCTGCAGCATAGCTGGAGCGTGTCCAGTATGGCTTGCTCAAAACTGTGAACAAAAGCATTAATCATTAGCATGTAAACAACACAACAATAAATAAAAGATGAATATGCGAATGATCATCACAGTTATGAACACTACTGAAGTAATAAAGGAGTTGTATCATCATAATGTTTGCATGACCTCAAACTCTAAACCTGGGCCTGGGCCATAATAAATAATACAAGCATATTGCTGATTGAACTGTTACTTGACATGGTAAGACTTGGTGACAACTTACCCAAGCAAGAGCAATTATTCTATTTTTTTTTTTTTTTAATCTAAAGACCAACCACAATGGGAACATACACACAGACCTAATGTCAAGACATTCCAAAAGGTATCAAAACCTAGAATAGGGCAAAAAGGGTTTAGGCATGGAGTAATGAATAGCTGTCAGTATGATTGAAGGTATAAATAACAGGTGTAAATGGCCAAAAAAGAGACAACTCTGTAGGTTGTTCTATACCAATGATGTACTCAAGAGGGAGATGACCTGTTATTTTCTTTTCCAGGAAAGAAAGGGTAAAAAATATATCCATATCGCTAAGAACGTAGAAATAAGACCAAATAAAACTATAAAATATAATTAATAAATAAATTGAAGGCCAATGACTTTCAAAGATTGGATGGCTCCTAAAGGAGCCTTTTTTTTTCACTCCATCTTCCAATTTTTGTGTCTTCACTCTGCAATCAATCAGTCACATGTCAATCAAATCATTCTCAGATTCCCAACTGCAAGAAGAAAACAAAAGCAACAATCAGGATATTTATATGGAAAACAAGCTGATATTTGTTGCTTATGTCCAGATACAGTATGCTTCAAGATGGGTACAGCTGGGGAGAGTGGGAAAAAGAGAAATCAAGTTGTTGAGTGGTGCAGGGACCTGGGTGCTACCCTATTTACATGGACAAAAACTATATAATTCACATTTCCAGTGATAATTTACCGGTTCACAATGGTAGTGGAGCAGCAGATATTTTGTTTCTTTGAAACAATGCATGCCATATTGCCTCTCTGAATTCAAAGGTCTTGGGTCGCAATACTCTGGTGGGGGCCATTCTTCTGCGATACTGTGAATGCTGATAGTACTGCACTGAGTAAACATCTCGGCCAACATTCTCATTCTGAAATCAAAAATTACATTTCAGTTTCTCCAACCATGCCCCCGACTTATTTTTGAACAAGTCTATCCATTACATGCAGTGTTACAAGTACTTTTAGGTATACTTCAGTGCCAGGGTTAATCTGTAAATATTTTGCCTGCAGGTTTTACAGCTACCAAAATTAATAGCACTAAGTTGGCAAAACATACCCAATCTAATATGGCAAGATACACCCTCATCTCATACGTTCCATCACCAAAATGAATCCTTTTTGGAGCATATATAAGGACTACAACATGGAAGGACTCAATATAGAAGGTGTCTCGGCACTGAAAAGAATGTAGAGAAAAAAAGTCAAGCTAATAGCAAAGGAAAGGTTTCTAGTAGTACCTCTTCCCCTAAACACCCAGTAGCACCATGGCTTTAATTGTTATGCATATATGCTGCAGTGCAAAAAGGACATATTCAGGCAGGTATGTAGGAGATCCCTCTAAATATATTGTGTATTGAAAGATTCATCCCATATTGTAGATAGAGTTTTGAACAAACTTTGCATACTTGCCAGGAGGTAATCGGGTGGATTTTTGTAGATTGGTGTCTTCATTATTGCTGTGCTGTACACATCTGCAGCTTTTGGATCCGTCAACTTCTTGATACAGATGTATACCCCTCGTGTTTGCACCTTGAGTCATGGTGACATAACTCATGTTTTCCCTGCAACAAGCATGAATCACAGATGAACACTGTAATAAATAAGTAACATTTTGAAGCAGTATGCATACCTAATTTGGTCAGTTTATGTGAAATTTATTGCAATGTGGTGTTGCATTACCGGTATTTTAATGAGGACAAAGATATATCCTCCATATTGAGCACATACAAGCCTACACTTCAGTTACAAGAATGCTCCTTCAGAGAGAGCAGAAACCGTCATTTTATTGTAAATTCTTTACATTTTTAGATGAGAAATTAACCTGATAGTGGTCCACAATATTTAACAGATACTGCTGAAATCCAGCTTCTGTGCCATTGTTGTTCCTCCTGGCCCAATAAAAGTGGGTTTTGTGGCTTTTGCTGTAACAATAAAAAAAGCAGTTATTTGTAGAGGTCCTCTGAAAAATACATCTTTTGTGAAAAATATATTTACCTTTGTCACACAGTTCCGTGAACCATTTTACTCCCTCATCACGCCGTGTACCACTGCATATCTTCTTCATGTCCCTTGCCACTCCCTATGTACCTATGGGGCAAGGTTTTTACTACAGTTTTGGTATAACTTGGAATTAGGATCCTAATCACATAATTTATGATCATCTCTCAATTACACTTACCATGCCATGTATCAAAAGAGTTCTTGATCCCTTTGCCCTGGAACCATGTCTTCAGTGCCATGACACAGTCATGTGCAACTTCTATAACATTATGCCCTTGTTGTGATGGAAACAACAGAATAGAAATCATTAATTTCCAAGTATCTCACACGGAGGGTTAACCAAACCAAACAAATTATTATATAACTAACCATTGTTTTCAGTAAGATTGGTGATCATTTCCTTTGTCATGGGCACCTCCCTGCTAGGCGCACTTCTCTCATTTTCATGACTCCAATTACAGACAGCAACGATCTTTTTGTTGCTAAAACCAAAAACATTAACACTATATTAGTCCTGAGTAAGAGAGGTAAAGGTAGTATTTTTTCAATAATCAATGAAAGATTGTCATATCCTCACCTCATAGAAATCGCTGAGAATGTGGAATGCATGGCAGCTCTACTGGAGTCATGCCTAGCATCAGTGATTATACACTGAAGAGAATAAGGGTCCATAAAGAAATTAACATCATACATTTCAATAGTATAAAGCAGTTTTCAATTAAGTGTCCTAAAACCAAGGCAATTACTCTAACCAAATAATCATTACAGACCAAAACAGAGCAATTAGCCAATCAGAATTCGAAACAATTAGACATAACCAACATTAAAACTGATCATCGCGGGGAAATGCATGCACAGAGCAAAGCAATGCATACATACATACATAAACTTTATTTTCTCTCGAATTTCAGTGTAGCTTGCAAGAGCTAATATCTTCGAGAAAACATAAAAAGAAAGTATTATATATATCTATACAAAACAACTAAAATACACAGTATTTACAAGTATATATTACATATCATTAGAAATTTAAACAGCAAAAGTGAAAATAAGCAAAAGCGATAACACAAAGATATGGCCCTGGATTACCCTCTTAAAATCTGTAAATGCACTCATACGGATAGAGTTAGGCAGTGTATTCCATAGCTTAGGTGAGAAGAAAGAAAACGAATTAAGGCCATAACTAGTTGTTCTAGGTTTTCTAAGTGACAGTATGTTATCACCGCGAAGATTATAAGAAGAGGACCAAAGTGAAAACATATCTTTCATATAAGCCGGAAAATGGGTGAAACACAGGCTCTTATATAATAATATAAGGAGTTTCTGAACGCGCTTATTGCATAAGGAAGTAGTGTTGACCCTAGTGAGAAGGCTATCATATGGAGACAAGTAATCCCCAAGTATAAGTCTAAGTAGTCTCTTATTTAGCGCCTCTAGCCTATCCGTATTTCGCGTCCCACAAAAATGCCAAACTGAAGAACAATAGTCAAAATACGGTAAAATGTACGCTTTGTAAAGCTTAAGTAGGGTGTCCCTGGGTATGAGTTTTCGAAAGCGCAGCATAACATTAAATTGATTATTGATCCTTTTGCATAAATTGGATATGTGACTAGAAAAGTCCAGCTTATTATCTATTTCCATTCCAAAAATGTCTAATGTGTCCTTTACTGGGAAGGAAAAACTATAGTCCGTATCACCAAGGACTAGACCCTGGTGCTTGCTCTCGTTAACTAACATTCCATTTTCATGGTACCAGTGATTGGCCACCTTGACATTATGAGCTACGCATGCGTCTAGAGTCGCTGGATCGACGTGGGAATAATATACCTGATGATCATCAACATAGGCGTTCAGCTTAGCCGTCTTGACGTGGAAGAAGAGATCGTTGATAAAAAAGTTAAATAGCATGGGACCTAACACACTCCCCTGCGGGACCCCACGTCCGACACTTTTCCAGGCGGAGCAGGTGTCCCCAATCTTGACTCTCTGAGATCTGCCAGAGAGATAGTGCCTGAGTAGAGCGCACCTTTTGTCATCCATACCGTAGGCCTTGAGCTTGGAAAGGAGGAGTGGATACTGAATAACGTCAAACGCTTTGGAGAGATCCATAGAGACCACCGCAACGAGCTCCCCTCTTTCACGCATCATCCTCCAGTCTTCCGTCAACCTCAACAGTGAGGTCTCACAAGTATGAAACTTCCTGTAAGCACTGATGAAGTCTGAAAGTATTTCAAGATAAGATTCATACATCTGCCCTGCCAGAAGCCTTTCGAAAATGTTGTTCAGAGCGGGGAGCACAGTTATGGGCCTATAGTTGACCTTACAAAGCTCGTCGTCCTTTTTGAATAAGGGAGTCACCGTGCCCATCTTCCAATTAGCAGGATAACAGGAATTTTCAATGGAATAGTTAACAATGCTTGTAAGAGGCTCGGCAATAACAGCTCCCGCGTCTTTCACCAGCCGTGGTGGGATCATATCGTGACCAGGCGACTTGTGCACATTGATCTCTTTCAGTAAGGTTTCAACCTGAGGTTTACCCCAGTTTTCAAAGATTGCTTTCATACTCGGATGATTAGCAAAATCCTCGCCATAATCCTCTTCTTCTCTCAGAGGTACATTATCAACGATGTGAACAAAGTGTTCATTGAACAATTCGGCAATTTCCTTTTTGTCAGTAATAATCCTGTCTTCTTCTTTTAAGATGATACCATTGGCTTGTCTACTTTTAGTATGCAAAAAAGGGCGGAAGGTAGACCAGAACTCGCGTGGGTTATCAGGCTCAGTTGATTTCTTTACAAAGTGCTGTTTTATCGCTTTTCACCTGAGAGAGGTGCAGGT
The DNA here is from genome assembly GCA_016490735.1 of Pachyseris speciosa. Taxonomy (NCBI): domain Eukaryota; kingdom Metazoa; phylum Cnidaria; class Anthozoa; order Scleractinia; family Pachyseridae; genus Pachyseris; species Pachyseris speciosa. The sequence goes on along the minus strand of JAEMWC010000084.1, from coordinate 651,730 downwards.
GTTACGTTGAGTTTTGTACGCCTCGTAATTTGCATCCGTACGATTGCACGTGAATATTTTCCACAGTTTATTGCGGTGTCTAATCGCTTTCCTCCATTGTTCCGTCATGTATGGCACCTGATTGCCTCGTAACATTGTTTGCTTAATGGGGGCGTGCCTATTTATAACATCTAGAAACAATTGTTCAAATGCGTAAACCTTATCATCAAGTTCATCAAACACGTCAATGATGTGGAAAGGCACAATTTGCATATCACACACAAAGTTCTCCTGGCTAAAATTTTTGAGACTACGAAAACAAATCTTGCGTGATCGAGCCCTTGGTGCCGATGATCGTAGGATTGTATAAACCAACGAATGATCGCTGATGTGCGTATCCACTACGCCAGATGCAACAATATTTCTCTTGTTATTTGTGAGAATTAAATCGAGAGTAGTTTGAGATGTCCTGCAAATCCAAAGCAATCATAATTCACTTTCAAGGCTCAATTGAAAATCACTCCACACAAGTGTTGTTGTTAAGTGTCAATTTGGAAATTGTTTAGAACTGTAGCAGAATCATCTCTTATGCTTCAAGATAGGTTCTACTCACATCACCACCATTCATGCACACCTGAACTGAGCCACACAACTGAATCGCTGCAGACACAAGGCACTTCCAACCGGCAGATACGGCTCTGCTTTGAAAATTTCATTCCACACCACCTGTAATCTTCACTACAAAATTCGCATTTCGGATTTTCCGCGAAATACTTTGTCAGAGACTTCAACGATTCTCCAGTGCAAACAAAGCAGGGGTCATCCACTATAGCATTTACATAAATCTGCCTTTTCTGTGGTTGTCGGTGTTCCACTACTTCGACAGGAACCATTGTTGACTCGGTGGAATCGAAAGGCCTTGATTGTGTAGATTCTACAGAGGATGACGACACGGTCGTAGAACTGGCGGCAGATGGCTTCACTAACTCGAAATAGGACAACAGAGCTTCTAGCAGATCAGCAAGATTTCTGATCAATACCAAGAAGGGATTTCGCATGATTCAGCCTACCGCGAAGATCTTCCAATCATTTCTCATCTCCCGTTTTCACTTCCACAGTCAAACTGAAATAAGGGTTTCACTTCTCGGGATCTCTCTTGGCATTTGTTCGCTTGTTTTTCTCAATTTTACTTTTTTTCGTTGGTGGACAAGTCCCCAGCATCTCGATTCGCTGGGAAAAACTTAGAATACGACGTCACTCAAGAGAGGAGCTCGCACGATTATAACAAACCGTTGTCCGAACAGTGATGGCCGCCAAATTGCCCGGTTTGGCAAACAATCGCGCGTAAATTGTATGTGAAACTGCTTGCCAACACTTTAGCAATTGTAGGCCCCAACGAATAACAAATTCGCCCTTCAAGTGACTGGTGGGGGGAACTTTGGTCAACAAGGCTACCAAAATGGCGCGCTATTCAAATGCTGCTACCAAGGTGCCGTATTTAGCGTGCAATGGGAAAGACTAATATAACTGAGAAAAAGAAGTATGCTTCCAGAACAACTTTTCAGTATTTATTAAGTTTAGATCTTGCATGTTTCTGATGTTAAAGACCACAATCTTTGGTTGAGGGACTAATGGCTTGTTCATCCCATCGTCCGCCATGTTGGATTTTGCGTTTATTCAAATTTGGTGGGAGGAGCTTATGCCCTTTTATAGCGTGCCTTCATGTTTAAGACCCTTCATGGCACACACATATCCGAAATTTCTGGGAGTACCCCCCCCCCCCCCCCCCTGACCACCCTTTATAAGATCTCTTATCCGTGAGTTAAAATCGAAGATATTGCCCGATATTGCCCGAAGATATTGTACTGTGTGACTAATTTAACTGGGCCACTCCTTAAAAGGTCAGCCAGTCGTAACGCGAGTAGAGAAAAAATGTTGAGTTTCTTGACAAGCAAGATATTAAACTTTCACTTTTGAATATGTAATGCCCAGCGGTTGTTTCCAAGTATTGTTTGCACACTGCGTTTTGAATTGGTAACATATTCACATGATAACCCGTTTCAAATAATCGCACAATAAAACGTGGTACATGTAATATTTAGTCTAGAACAGTGTGTATACTTTAGGTTCTTTTCATCTCTGGAATAGGCTCGATTTCTATTAAAAAGGAAATTTGCCGGTTTCTTCCCCTCCCTCTTTGCCCCCATTCTCTCAGCTATCCGATGGTTCATGTGCCCTCGTGCAAGTATTTTTTACGTTTCAACGCAAGTGTTCAGGGACAAATTTTATTCCTGACCATTTCCATTTTACCGTTTTCTGGTTTACAATTTTATTGCTAGTTAGATTTATTACAGGATCCGGCTCTTCTATTTTGTAACGGTGGTCCTTGGCAAAGTATTCCAGTTTTCTCTCTAGATTTGTTTCCAGTCCGAAGGCGCATGGCGTGACAACCGATAACCTTGTGTTACACGTTTGTTGATTACACGCATATAACCCTTTTCTACAAGCTTTGCTTTATATAGTCTCAAACAGTGCTCAAAGGGTATTACTTATCAAGGCTGTTATCAAAATCCGTTCTTCCTGATATGACTACCTCCTAAACTGCAACTGGCACGGCACTTCTGGTGACATTTTTAAAGAACATGGATTGGTAAACCATATATGGTTCGTACACTTCAGTATATGTAAACAGTTCAATGTTTACTTTCCAGTGGCACGATCCATCTTAACATGATGATTTGCCAAAAGCTTTAACTTGCTTACAAAGTTTGTTTCCTTTACAGCCATTTTACTGATCGACTGCTTCATTTAAGAAGATAAAGGAGCTGTAAAGTCTGATTTGCACAACTACCTGCAATGCCGAATTGGTATGAAAATTTGTTGCACATGTTTCGTAGGCTAATTGTCTGGAATAAATACATTTTTAGAGCAGAATCTGGAATCGAAAAACATGTGATGTCTGGAAACACTTACAAACTCCAGATGTCAGTGTTTGTGAATCGGTTTTGATCTCATAATTTGTGACGTTAATTGTGAGCCGCAATTATTGCACGCATATTCGATCTTCCCTGAGTGCGAAACAGTTTGAATCAGAGCTTGAAACTTGGAACATATAAAGTTCTTTTCTTCGTCTTTCGAGATATGAGTTTTAATTTAAAGAAAATCGCATACCAGAAACACAAAATAACCATTAGTTTCAAGGCCATTTTGAGTAGCATACACAAACCTGCATGCTTTAGAAAGCAGCCAGGGAATTTGGAATTTTTATTGTATTAATTTTCTTGTATGATAGTTGATCTAGGTTTGTGTAAAGTTTCAAGTTCATTGGATTAATTTACGCCGTGCACGGGCTTACTCAATGGACCTAAATTTTCGCGGCTTTAATCGGCCCGCGACCGCACCTTGGCTGCATTTTCAAAATCTTGCAATTTCCTCCAAAAATAAAATACCCTGGAACTTAAAAATACGATTTTCGAGAATAGTTTATCCAAGGTTATCTTCAGACGAAATATCAGAAATTCGACCAAGTGGTCGGTGAAATGCTTTAATCGGCCTGTGACCCCATCTTGGCCGCATTTTCATAATTTTGCAATTTCCTCCAAAAATAAAATACCCTGGAACTTTAAAATATGGTTCTCGCAAATAGTTCATCCAAGGTTATCTTCAGACGAAATATCAGAAATTCAACTAAGTGGTCAGTGAAATGCAGTTCTCGATCCTTACAGGCAGCTGCCCTTAAAACTCTTATACACAAGTCATGAACTGACATATGATCTTCAAACAGTGTTGTTTTTTTGCATTGGTCAAATGCGACGTCTTGTCGAGCGAAAGGTCTGGAGCAAGGGTGAAAACGTAGAGTGTGTGTGAGGCTCGCACACGAGAATAAATGAAAATAAAAACCGACTGTTTTACAGTCTAACAAATGACTCATTAATCCCAAAACATTCGCAAATGGACCATAAATTAACTCCATTCTATCAGCCCTGCAAAGCATTGTCAACATAGCAAGCCATGATAAGTTTTTAAGACTAATACACAAAGTAATATCGTGTGGTTTTCGGCATGTGTTCGAGAATGTGATCTCTGAAATAATTAAACGTTTTAACTGGCAGACTAATCTTTCCATTCCAGGCAGTTTACGAAAAAGAGGCTAAACTCAGTGTACCCAATTAGCCCATATGGGCTTAAGACATTGACACTTAAATATTAAGTTCTCACTTACTTACTTCTAAACACCTCTACGTTCAAGCGCGTCCCAGCATGATCCCAGTGTTCGATTTCGTTTCAATCGGTTTCTCTCCTAACCAAAAGGATCGCAAACGCTGTGTTAAATGTAGGGCCTTACTTAATTGAATTCCAAAAAAGAAATACAAAATAGCATAGTTTAAGAAGTTGCTTCTACAGAAGAAGAAGATGAACCAGTGCCAAATAAAACACTCTGTTTTGCCCTGGTGAATAAAAAGACTGTTGTCTAAGAGCCAGTCATTAATCTTGGCAAGTTCACTGGTAAGAGTACTACTGATTTCTTGGGCGTTACTAGCGGTGAAATACATAACTGTATCGTCAGCGTACATCAGAAACTGGCATCATTCTAGAGCTATAGGCAGATCGTTGAGGAACAGGACAAAGAGTAAAGGGCCAAGTATTGACCCTTGTGGGACACCCGACGTAATAGGACATGGATCAGAGATTTCTTTACCAAAACTCACGAGTTGTTTACGGTCTGTCAGGTAGTTTCGGAACCAGTGTAACTCAATGTCCTTAAGTCCATATGACTCTAGTTTGCTAATAAGTATTTCGTGATCAACAGAGTCAAATGCCTTGCACAAGTCAATAAATACTGCCCAGTGAGCAATCCATGGTCCATTCCACGCCAGATGTACTCTGAAAAGGCAATAGCGGCAAATTCAGTTGAATGGTTCCTTCTGAAGCCACACTGGAAAAGGCTGAGCAGCTTATGTTCGCTTAGAAAGCTGTATAGTTGATGATGTACAACCCTCTCCAACACTTTGGACACAACTGGTAAAACCGAAATCGGACGGTAATTATCCGTAACGGTAGACATTCCTTTCTTATACAGTGGGGTTACTTTTGCGTACTTCCACTCACTCAGCACAGTTCCCTGCAACAGTGATTCATTTATAATTCGGGTCAGCAGCTTGGCAACAACCACCGCAGCATCCTTCACCATACACGGAGATGTATTGTCAAGTCCACTTGCCTTGCTTGCTTTCACTCCTAGAAGTGTCTTAAGAATCAGCGACTCATTTGCCAATTCAAATTTAAAATTGGGTATTAATGGTTTAACCTTTCAATCAACGCTTCTTTTTCCAAAAGAAACACTACCAAGAGTCTGCTTAAGGCGTATGGCGGCTGAAGCGAAAAATTTATTGAACCCATTAGCAATTTTCTTGCCATCACTGCAAAGCTCGCCATCAATATGAATATTTTTGAAACCAGCAGAGCTCTTTTCGCCGGGAATGATCTTCTTCATTGTTCTCCAGAAAGCTTTGGTGTCATCCTTATGGTTATCAATTAACTTCTTGTTATATGTTTGCTTTGCCTTCTTTACTGAGTTCGTCACACAATTTCGCATTGATTTATAAGCAAGCCAGTCTTCGTCACGAGATGATTTCCGTGCCTTTTTAAAGAGGTAGTCATGCTGACGAATATCTTTCGTTATTTGGCCAGTCATCCATGAACAATTATCATCCACACCGCGCACTCACTTCTGGGTAAGCAGGGCATGACGATCAGCCACCGCAAGGAATGCAGACTTAAAATTGAGCCAGAGTTTGTCAACACAAATGTCATTCTCATTCGCTGTCCCTGAGGAATCCTGACCACCACCCCAATTAACACCTCTAAGGTCTTCGCCAAACTTTGCAGGATCGTACTTTGCATAATTCCTGAAAACCTTGTTTCTGGGGCTGCTTTCATCCAGTTTAACTTTCTTATGCAAAAAACCATGTCATGATCGCTCAGACTCAAACTTAAAACCCCGGAATCTCTAATATTATGGGGAGAGTTTGATAATAATATCCAATAGTGTTTTGGAGTCTTGAGTGATGCGAGTGGGCTGATTTATGAGCTGGGTAAGGTTTTCCTGTCTCAGCAGCGCTTTGCGCTGTTTACAGTCTGACTCTTTGGTCCGTTTTGGCAATAAATTACAATTTAAGTCGCCTGTGATGATCACCTCTTTATCCATAGCCGAACCACGTCGAAGATAATTGTCAAATATTGGCATGAAGTCTTTGACCGCATGATTTGAAGACGTTGGCGGCTTGCAAAATGTCCCAACTAGAAAGCTACAAGATTTCGGCGGGCAAACTTCGACCCAAAGTCCTCAATACTCAGTTCTTCAAGGTCGGTCCTATGCATAACTTTCACATCATTTCTTGTGTACATTGCAAGGCCACCACCTTTATTTCCTCTGTCTCGGCAAAAACGTTTGAAGCCAGGAATCTCAAGCTCAGAGTCCGCGATATCCTTATGTGGCCAGGTTTCAAAGAAACTCACTAACTGTAAACTGGAGCGCAATTCGGAAACAATGAGACTCAGTTCGTCAATCCTACCGGTTAAACCCCTAATATTAGGGGTTCTCGCTTTTATTTGCAAAATGATTTTGACAAGTGCATAAACTACAGGATTTGTCAAAATTCAAGTCAGGTCCAAAGCATTCAAGATGAATCGACTTTAGACAAACCAAGCTGTCCTCAAAAGATTGGTTATTCTTGATCTTTCTACATGTGCTACAGACATTCCTCGCTGGGGACCCTGGATTAAGTTCAAGATCGCCAGCTAAGTAGGTTAGGCAAAGAGCAACACCAGACTGCTTACAGAGCTCAAGTATCTTTGGAATACAACATGGCCATTGTTGTGATGGACGAGTGAACTTGGAGCAAGATGTTCTTCCACCTTCTACCAAATAAGTTGCAGACAGTCTTGTCCCCAAGTAGAATTGTGTTTATGCAGACTCCGTGGAGTACTATTTAAACCCACTAAACAACAAGACCAGGATTAAAACGCCGCTTAACCTACGGAGCGACCGACATGCCTGACTGGGCACCATTGTTAGTCGACTGTTAATTGCAACGTAGTGAAAATCGAGTAAATAACATCCATATTTTCGAAAATTTGTTCCCTTGTGACAGGACTAATTAGATACGTCGCATAAATTGGGCCTAACTTTTTTAGTACGAGCGTCACGCACAAGAAGCTCAAGTTTACATTCCAGGAAGAGGGATTAAACTCCACTGATGGAAAACGAGAAGATACCGAAGAGGATTTGCAGGAAACTGAAGATCTGAAAATGGCTCTTTTAGGAGCCGTTATTTCAATAAAAGTGCAATAACCAACGAGTTGATTCCCACTGTTATTATTTTCTAGTTTGATTTTGTTTGTCTTTGTTTGTGCTAGATATATTCAGTGACACGTTTATCCAAAAGGTATCTGTCCATTTTGGGGGTTACAATAAAATCTCGACTTAACGAAGTACCAAGGGACCATTGAAACCGGTTCACTGTGTCGAGGGTTTTTTATATCGAGGTTCTTTTCCATATGTTTTACTAGGTTGGGGCTGAAGAACATTGTTTGTTAAACTGCGGACTTCATTATATAGAAGTTTGTTAAATCGAGGTTCCATTGTACTTCGTAGAGCATTTATTAGCTAGTGGTTTTCATCTTTTGGTTTTCAACCCCATCAACTCGCTTGAGTTCATTTATTGTTGCAGTGCGCAGTTTTCCTGTTGGTGTTAGCTTAAAATCAAAAAGTGCAACAGCCAATTTCGGGATTTCTTCTTTCCATTCCACATAGCTATGCTCCTCGCGGCATTTACACACAGACCATCTCATTGTCCAGTAAACATGCATCCACGTGATTGTTAATCTCTTTTCTGTCACAGTGTCAACCGTTGCGATCAGAGGTCTCTACTTGTATGTCTCCATTGCTACCACTACAAGCATCCCCTCATCTATGTTCTCATGACTTTCGTTACACAGAACATGTCTTTGAAATTGCCCAGGTCACCTGTAAGATCCTGTGAGAAGTTTTTTGTTACATTTGTATAACTAGCTGGTAAAGATCACCTAAAAGTGCGGTATATTGTGACAGTTTCAATTTGTAGAAAACCGATTTTATTTGAACATGTTATTTTCTCTTCTGACTCTTGAGAAATAGCTGTAAACTCGGCCATTGCTGTAAGACGTTTTTAGAGCTGTATTCCTCAGACAACGTTTTTAAAAAAAACTCTACAAAGTTATGTTTAATTGTTGGATTTAATGTTCGAACTGTAAATGTTCTTACTGGAAGCAAGCCAACCCCTCCCTCGAAGGCCTCACTCCTTCTAAGGACGTCACTGAGCTGCACGTTGACACCATCACCTGCAGCTGGGCGTTTTCTGTTGCGTAGCTCATCAACAACCCATTGCTGATCGCTGCAGGGGAGGTAGATGAGCTCCCTCTTGTGATATTTAGCTCCTTCTATATGGAAATACAACATTGGAGATCAATAATTATCTGTGAATGCACAGCTTTTATTGCAGTCGACAGTCTTGAGTTGCACTTTTCTAACGTTTCGCTTTCAAATATAAAAACGTCAGTGTTCTTTAGGGCAAACCCAAATGCAATTGAAACTCTCTCGAATGTATAAAACTTTATTCTCTTTCTCCAACTGTCGTCGTCATAATAATTGGGATAAAATGGTTCATAGTTTTATAGGGTTGCTAGGTAATGAAATACAAGATCGCAAAAAAATTGGCAGTGCCGCTTGGTTAATGTTGTAATGGCAAAGAAAAAATAAACGTCAACAAACAAGACCTACACACCTTCACCGATGTTGTACACTATCTCCTCTACGTCTTCACATGCTTCTGCCACTTTCCCTTCATTTTCTATGAAGGTCTGTATTTTCCTCATTTCTAAAGACTCCATTTAAGTAACGCACTTGTCTACCATGCCGAGGTCCACTGCATTGTAGTTAGGTTTGACCAACTCAGGAACCCCTTGTGGGAGATTATTCAGAGGTACGATATGTTCATGGTCCACAGACTCCCATTTGGTACTGCATCAAGCTTTGAAGTGCAGAACGGCCTTTCCGTCTTCATTTCTTGTGAAGTTGTGGAATTTGTTTAAGCCATGCACCTGCTTCATATGAGGAAGTAACCACTCTCTCACAGCGTACAAATGCGGCATCGTTGCATACTGTGGCTTTGCTCCTGCCTCCATTGTTTCCCCTTGTGTTTGTTCGTAGGAACGCCGGATAGTGCGCAGAAGGTCTTGATGGGTTAGGCAGCCGGATTTCTCGGTAGCGACTGAAATTCTTGAAAACAGTTGATCCACATCAATGTGCGTGTGTCCAACGGGCAAAAATGATATTTCAATCTGAAATAATTTAATCAAGAAAGGAAAAGAAAATTGTTTCGGAAAACTCGAGTTCTGGATATCCATTAATAAATACGTCAACAGCAGCCATCAGTGGGACAAGTTAGAATAAATAGCAACCTGAAACATAGGGCTACAGGTTCATTTGTACTCACCCTGTTAAAGACCTCTGTTTCAACCAGTTAAGCCAAGAAAGAGAAAACAAATTAGTTCTTATTTTCCTTGGCAGTCTTGTCCAGTTCAGTAGATATGGAGTCAGTAAGAAACTCTCTGTGCAACCATAGTGTCTAAATAGACCGCTTTGCAATTAGTAAGATGATTAAATCAAAATATTCTTTAATGAAGAAAACCTATCCTGGAAAGGTTAAATGATAATAAATAATATGAATTACAAACGAGGTAAAAAATCTTATCTCTGACGCCTTTCAATTGACAGACATTGTTAATTTCAACTTTGTGGTATTAAAACTCAGAAATCTCACCAAACAACCGGTATGTTCTTAACTTAATTGCACTTAATTTTTTTTATTTATGTAATGTACCGTTTTCAACAAGGTTCATATTTTTGCCAAATTGTCCCACAATAACTTCAGAAACCAGACTCCCCTAACGCTAAATTACCAATTAATGACGTCAGATGGTTGTCCCAAACTGGCAGAGAAGGTGATAGTATGTATGTGCGACCTAATCGAAATGGTATTGTTCGCAAGCTAATGAAAATCACGTGATGTAATAACGTGTTCAACAAGAGATTATAATCGTGGGGGAATTGATGGTAGTCCAGAAAACATATGGGATGCCTTCCATGGATCAGGACTCCGACCACATGGACCCTCAGATGCCAGGCTTTTTGACTGGTCCCGTGCCTCGATTTTGAGAATGGAAACTCAGCTTTGGTGGTATCCATACCATCAATTGCCACTAAAAAGAACTTGTGTGCTTAATGTGCTTGTGATGCTGTGCTTAAATATGATTTCCTCTCTTCCCTATAAAATTTTAGGTATTGTTTGCAGCAATGAAATAATTTAGTCTTTTTAATTCTATTTTCTTTTGTTCACTAATATTTTACCAGTTAAGGAGCCAATTACACAAGGCAAGTGTAGCCTGCGCTTGCCTTGTGTAATTGGCGCAAGTGTAGGCAAGTGTAGCCTGCGGGGGGGTTGGGTCGAGCCTGAGAGATGTAGGACGTGTCTTTCTCTGCTCTTCCAACATTGAGCATTTTGGAGACTGTGAGGTTTTAATTTTTACATGGCGAACATTTATAAACGTTTCAAAAGGAAAAACAGAACGAGCGACTCCGACCTTGAAACCATATCACCAGAAGAAGGAGAAGAGAAGAGCCTTTGTGACGAAGCTTCGCACGTGGACGACGCCATTACTCATAGCCCGGATGAAGAGGACAAGATTATAGAAGCCTCAGATATGACACAAAGTGTTGCTTCCCAACTGCAGCTCATTTTGAGCAAGCTTGAGGCTTTGGAAACTAAATTTGAAACCATCGTTACGACAGTTAACATTTTAACGTCTACGGTAGATGGCCTTAAGAAAACGGTGGACCGAGTGCAAAGTGCAATGGCGGCTGTTGAAAGCAAGGCAACTGAACTTCGGAAGGACGTCGACAAAATGGATAACAGTCTTTCCTTTCTCAATCAAGAGGTCCAAGATTTAAGAAGTAGGGAAAATTTAAGAAGTAGGGAAAACAACTACAAGCTGGAAATCAAGAGTTTGGAAAGCAAGATCCTGTATCAAAAAGTCTACAATCGGCGCGAGAACCTTCGATTCCTGGACCTTCATGAAGCCAGTGACGAGGGGAACGAAGATACAAAAGATGTGGTCTACTGCTTTCTTGAAAAGGAGCTCAAAATGGAAGACGTAAGGCGAATCGAGTTTCAACGCATCCATAGGATCGGTAAAAATCCAGTAGATATACTAGACCTGTCATCGCACGTTTTCTAAGCTTTCAAGACAGAGAATTGGTCTTCAATGCAGCGAGGGGAATGAGGGATTCACTAGACGTCAAAGTGCTTGCAGATTTGCCGAAGGAAGTAAGAGAACGAAGGAAGAATCAGTGGCATAAGCTTCGACAAGCGAGAGCAGAAGGGAAACGAGCATTCTTCAGCTGGCAAGAACCGGACAAACTTTACATAGATGGGATTCTAGTTGCCGAATAAATCGTGTAACAACTGACCCAATTAGGACCGACTTTTTGAGTGTTTATAGTAAGGAAAATATTATTATTTATTGAAAATATCATCAATGCTATTGCCTAGATAACTTAGAAATAATTTTACTCACAGAAGCTATAAACTTTGAATTTGCATTTGCTCTTGTTTTGGTAGTGTCAGAGATGACTTTAAATTCGTATTATCAGTTTCAAATCCCAGAGGCCGAAATTACCACATATTTTGCGCTTCGGCCTTTTAACAATGTGGAGTCTCTGCTTGTGTTGGTTAGGTGTTGTTGTTTGTGTCTTAGTCTGTCTTTGTTTGGTTGTTGTTTTGTTTTTTCTTTTCTTAATATATAATTGCTGCAGCTCATATGAATTCATTTTTCCACAGCCACCTCTTTCGTATGCAAAAAAGGATTTAAGTTCTCCTTGGTTCACCAATTTTTCTTCGAATAATGGGATTGAACAATATTAATTTTAAGTTGTTATCACTAAACGCTCGTGGGATTCGCTCTTTTGACAAAAGGAAGACTATGTTTAATTGACTTTGTAAATCTGGTGCTGACATATGCTTTTTGCAAGAAACTTATAGTTCCAAAGAAGTAGAAAATGTTTGGCGCAAACAGTGGAAGGGTGATATGTTCTTCTCACACGGAAGCTCACATAGCAGGGGGGTTCTTATCCTAGTGAGAGAGCAGCTTGATTTTAATCTAGTGTCATCAAAGGTGGATGATCAGGGTCGCTACATTCTATTACATGCAATGATACAGGACACTCCATTTCTTCTAATCAACATTTATCACCAAATAAATGTGCCGAGCAAAGCGAATTTTTTAAATCCATCTCAAAAGAAATTAAGACGTGTGTTACGCTAGATTGTTCTATTGTATCAGGGGGAGACTTTAACGTTACCTTTGACCCAGAATTAGATGGAAGTGGGGGAATTAAAAAAAAGAACGAATCGGTTAAGAACTTAGAGGATATTTGTTTGGAGCAAGACCTAGTTGATATATGCCGTATTAGGAATCCAACAGAAAGGCGTTTTACGTGGCGACAAAAATCTCCCAACATTCAGAGACGGCTAGACTTTTGGTTGGTAAGTGACACTTTACAAGAAGATGTCGAAACAGTTTATATAATACCCTCGACAAAATCGGACCACTCTGCAATAACTTTAGGACCAAGTTTTTGGAAATTTAATTCTACGCTAGTCAACGACAATGAGTATTGTCAGTTACTCGACGGAAATTTTAAAATGTGGCTTGAAGAATTTAAAGAAGTTATTGACAAGCGTGTCCTGTGGGATCTGCTTAAATATAAAATACGACTTTTTACGATCGATTACAGTAAAATAAAAGCTCGAAGCAGAAGAGCCAACCTAATTGAAGTAGAAGGAGAATTACGTCGCTGCAAGGAAAAATGTGATGTCGAGCCATCAATTCAGAATGTTGAAGAACTAGAACGCATACAAGCTAATTATGATGAACTTTATGATTATATTACTCAAGGGGCTATTATACGTTCTCGGACAACTTGGTATGAAAAAGGTGAGAAAAACAACAAGTATTTTTTGAACCTTGAAAAATCAAGCAAGAAGAAGAGTTGTGTCAGGAAAATATTGACCAGCGACGAAACACTGACGATTAATCCTAAAACAATTTTATCGGAGTTGGAGCTTTTTTACTCGAATTTATACAAAACTAAGAACGATGAGGAATCAGAATGGAAATTGTCCTCTTTCCTGGATGACCTATCAGGTGTCCCAACATTATCTGAAGAGCTGCATTCGATATGTGAGGGGAAGATAACGTACAATGAATGTGTTTCTGTACTGCAATCATTTCAGAAGAATAAAACTCCTGGAAATGACGGTCTAACAGTTGAGTTTTACTCAGCCTTTTGGCTTTTAATTGGTAAATATCTAGTAGATTGTATCAACTATGTTCATGAGTTTGGCGAACTTTCCAACACCCAAAAACAAGCTATAATAACGCTAATTGAAAAAAAGGGGAAAGATAAAAGATTGATTAAAAATTGGCGCCCGATTTCGTTAATTAATTTGGACGCAAAAATAATATCTAAAGTATTAGCTAAACGTTTAGAAAAGGTTTTGCCATACATAATTCACGAAAACCAGAATGCTTTTGTTAAAAGCAGATCAACGCTTGATGCACTACGGGCAATTGATGACGTTGTCGATTATTCGAAACGTAACTGCTTGTCAGGCATTTTGATAGCAATTGACTTTGAGAAAGCCTTCGACACACTGGAATTTAATTCTTTAATTAGAATTTTGCATAAATTCAACTTCGGCCCTTCTTTCATACACTGGATTCGAATACTATATAAAGATGTATCTAGTGCAGTTATGAATAATGGATTCACTAACGGGCACTTTCCCTTAGAAAGAGGAGTCAGGCAAGGTGATCCACTTTCTCCGTATTTATTTATTATAGCTATCGAAATTTTGGCCATAAAGATAAGGGAGGACAACAATATCCAAGGCTTTAAAATCGGGCAGGAAATACTTAAGTTATCTTCATTTGCTGATGATATGACCTGCTTCCTTAAGGACAATTCCTCGTATAATGCTTTGTTTGAGACTCTTGGGTTATTTGGCGAATGTTCAGGGTTAAAGGTTAATCATGACAAAACACAAATATTTGCCCTTGGAAATAATACCTTACAAGATGAAGATTTTCC
>JAEMWC010000084.1:612500-632500 GCA_016490735.1 Pachyseris speciosa | reverse complement strand
ATTTTACTTTAATAAATCATTTATTATTAGTAGGGAAATATTATATTTATTCTAAAAAGTGTCAGGATAGTCTACCGACGGTTCAGGGTTTTATTGCTCGGATTAAACTGATTTACAGAATTGAACTCCAAATTGCCAGAGGAAAAAATAAGCTTTCACAACACTTTATTAAATGGAGAAAACTTGTTGAAGTATTTGACCTAGAATGAGATGGTGGTGGAAAGAATATCCAATACAAGTGAGTTAATGAACAAGTATATTCCTGTTTATGTTTCTTTAGCAGCTTGTATTATATGTCCCATCAGTAAGTGATTTGTTCTTTTTCTGTTATTGTAGGTAATGCTTGTGCTTGTACTTTACTCTAAGTATTACATGTATACAGTAATTAGTTTACTGTGTGTAATGTACCGAAAGTAGCCTATTGTGTTTAATGTATTGTAAGTAAGTTTATTGTAAGTATTATATTGTATTTAGTTTATTGTAATTATTATGTATTGCAAGTGAGTTTTTTTGTAAGTTATGTACTGTAATAGTTCATTGTATGTATTATATCGTTAAGCGTTAGGCATTAATTTGTAACATATTATTTACAAAATGTAGCACAAAATAAAAAATTATAAAAAAAAAAGTGTAGCCTGCATGTTATAATAGCCGAGAGTGTGAGAGACAAGGGTTGGGCGCAAGATGAGTTGACGAGAAAGAAGTGCCTTTTCAAGGCTCTAAGTTCTCGCCCTTTTTTGGGCGCATTTAGTTTTTACTACTCCCAACTAACTGTGAGTCCTGAATCTAATCCAAACTATCAACTGGTGTCATGTTTTCTTGGCACTCTTAATCCCCACGGTATCAACGAACGCTTTTCATTCAATTAATTTATTCCTGTTTTTCACGTTACCATGTTACCACCAATAGCGTAGGTCCATTTTCTGTATGTAAACCATACACAACCCACAATTCCTTGATTCGCTCCGACGAAGTGCTAACGCTCGAAACGTCAGCTAATCGAATCCCTCTATGGTGGTCAATTTACATTATCAACTCCGTTGATAAACCAAATTTTCGTGTTTCACTCCTCCACCGACGCAGCACCACAGTTTCTTTAGAAACTAATCTCCTTTATTCATGTTTTCTTAGTTTCCTTGAAGTAGATTATCATTTTCTGACAACTGTTTCTTTTCTGCTCTTCTTTCTAGCCGAAAATCAGGATTAGTATGAATGAGGTTGACGTTTGATTATGTAAATGCTCCATGTGGAAAAGTTACGACAAAGGACTGCTTACAAGCGTTGATTTTGTTCTTTTCTGTACACTTATCTAAATAACACAGCGCGGAAGCGACTTGGACATGGTAAGGGTGGACCATTAGAAAAGTGATGGGGTGGGGGTGCGAGGCCCAAACAAAAAAAATTTCCCAGGAAATTATGAAAAAAGTATGACCAAAAAAAGAAAGAGTCATCAAGTGAAGAAAAAAATAAAGATTTCCACCTTAGGTGTACAAAAAAGATCTCCCAAAATCCCCATCTTCCCCCCCCCCCCCCCTTCACTTTTGTAATGGTCAATCCCTGATCATGACTTATCTAAATTCCATGTCGATTTTGACATCTCACTGGATCACGATGTAATCGGTATTTCAAAGTTCTTAATCCTCACCGAAAGCATCTACAAAAAAGAAGTAGAGCTAATTTCGTGAGGCAATCGTTCCCAAACAGGCAAAAGAGCATTTTTTGGGTTCTTTTTTTTATATAAGAATATATTTCTTAAGAATATCGAGGCTGAAATTTGTGAAATTTTCAGAATATTATAAGAATAAACCCAAGGCTGAGATCTGGAGAAGAATATAACTGTGTGTGGTGCAAATTTGTGAATACAATACAATGATATGTTTTTAATTTAACCGTATAAAATTTGTCCATTTTCTCCAACTTGCGAGGGAGCATGTGCACAATCTAGATACCACACAACTGAAATTGAGCCTGAGCTGGAAAAACAATATTCTTTAAAAAAAAAAAAGAGTGTATTGTTTCAAGGTAACTGATTTCCGGTTTTCGGTAATTTATGAATTTTGTGGTAAATCAGTAGAGGAAATGGCTTTATTTTCTAAATTTAATGTGCTTTTCAAGAAAGTCTCTCAGGAAAACGTTTTCTAAACGCAAGCATCTATTCAATTGTGTGTCCCTTTGCTTGCGTGCTCAGCCCAAATTTTTGCGCCCAATGGCTCTGTCAGTTTAACTCCACGTGCAAAGCTAATGTTTTCCTATTAAAAGAAAGTCGCAGATAATTGTGTACATTTCCAAACAAATCGCATATATTTCCAGTTGCCGTTTGTTTTCAGACTTCTTTGTAGCGAAATATTTTTCTGGTTGAGCAATTTCCATTTCCTCTCATCAACCAACATTACTCGAAAGTGAGTCCATTTTGCGCACTTTTCAACAATAGCAATTAGCTCTATAGTCTTCTTTACAGGCTGGAAGGGAAGCAATACAGAAGTTTCTGTTTTGAAGTCAAAGAGAACCGAACTCGAAGGCGTGCTTTGCGCAAATCATCTTAGGGACCATACTTATTTCGGCTGACACAGCTCAGCTGGCAATGTTAAATTAAAATGAAACTCATTTTACCTGACCCCGGCGATGTGACTCTTTCTCCTTTCTTCTACTGCCGCTTTCTTTACAGGATTCGTGGCTGCTCTCAACTCGTCTTTTAAATTGCAGCATATATCACACTTACTGAAGCGATTTTCCTAAAAGGAAAGGAGTAGTATTAAAAGCGTCAAACAAATACCGTTTTTAAGAACACACCCTCCTCACACACGTTTCGGGATTTAACGGCCTCCGAAGTGAAGCGAGGAGGCCGTTAAATCTCGAAACGTGCTCGTCAGATTTTGTTCTAAAAAACGGTATTTGTGTTGATGCTTTTAATACTACTCAAGGAGAAGCCAAACACACACCAACAACCCCATTTGTCTATTTGAGAAAGAGGGGATGGGGGCAAGAGCGATGGCGGCACAACTGGGAAACCTTCAACCAGCAGCAAACAATTTTGTTGCCGACGCAAGAAATTCCCCCCCCCCCCCCAATAATACAGCCATGTCAGAGCGAGCCAAAATTCTGAAAACAGAGGTTCCAACACCCTGGGCTCGCGATCTGTCAATTTTGCGTTATGACGGGTGGGAAAGAGGACCAGGGAGAAAGGCTCTCACAATTTGGCAAGCAACTGCCGGACTTGCCAACAATCTGTCAAACAAATTCACCACAGCAATAAGTGAAAACGCAATGCGGTCATTTCGCCTTGTGTCCAACTATTCTTACAAACTTGAGCTGAAACCAGAAGAACAGGGGCGAGACGAAGGTGGAGCAGAAATTGAGCAATACCACATGGATCGCACTTCCCCACTCTTCCAAAGAATCAGCGACGCAAAAGCTTGGTTGAGGGAAAAGGAGGGTGAAAGAGAAAATGAACCACTTCTCTTTCCAAACACAAAATGGAGGTTTGTGGAATTCAAAACTGTTGATTTGAAAGTTGTGTATGACAGGGAACCTTTGTTGGGTACAGGAAAACTTCCTGAATGGTCACACAATCAAGCCCACAGCCACGCAATGGTGACAGTGGGTGGGTACAAGGATAACCTTTGCGTTTGGCGTTGCATTGCCATTTTCAATGGAGCCCGTATCAATCGTTGCAAAAGAGTGGCACAACAACTTGCCAAAGGGTTCTTTGGAACCAACAAGGGAAAGGATTGCCCTCCCATTTCTTTGGAACAGATGGGGAAAGTGGAAGAGTTTTTGAACCAAGACCGCCCCGTGTCAGATCTTATTGGAATCAGAGTTTTCCAACCCAAAAAACAAGAAGACGAAGAGATTCTTTGGTATCTGCGAAGAAGACCATGCGAACAAATGAAAACAATCTTGACATTGGGTATGTTCGAAGGACACGCGTTTCTTATTACGAAAATTGAAACGCTGATCAAACACTATGGTTGTGAGGTTTGTGGTGCACAATTCACAAAATCTTGCGATCTCCAAAGACATTCAAATATCTGTTCCGCGTGGGGAAACAAAATTGAACTGCCCCAACAAACCAATACAATTGCCAAACTCCAGCTTTTCTCCAAAGCTGTGATTTGGATTGAAAGGGAAGCAAAAGCAAGAGGGTTCCACATCCACCACCAAATGTGTGGGCATGGGGGTGAAAGATATGTGGCAGGATATGCTGTCGATGGTTTCACAAAAAGATCTTCCAGTTTCACAGATGCTTCTTCCACGGCTGCCCTTTCTGCAACCGTTTCAGACTTGACACACCAATCAAGAAGGGAAAAACACCAAGACAACTTTTCGAAGAAACGCAAAAAACAAGATTTCAAAGTAATCGAAAAGTGGGAATGTGAGTTCGACCAAGAAAAGCGCCAACCAGGAGAGTAATGGGATTGCGAACCCATTCCACAACAACCACTGCAAATGCCCGAATACAAACACACCATCTACCCTTTCTTCGTATTCTTCAATTTCGAAGCGATAATGAACAACAAAGAAGCATTTCAGGCAACAACAGATCTTCGCTTTGTAAATGCGCACACACCAATCTCTGTTTCGATTGGAGACAACTTCCACAACCGAATCACCCACCTGCGAGCCAAAAATCCAGAAAGGTTGGTCAAAGAATTTGTGAAAGAGTTGGAAAAGATAGCAGAAAGAATCAGAGAAAATGTTCTCCAGAACTTTCTTCCCTCCGACTTGAACTACCTTCCCAAAAGTTCACAAGAAAACTTCAAAAAATGGTGCCGCCAAGTGCCTGTGGTTGGTTTCAACAGTGGGAAATACGACTTGAACATGATTAAAAGCCAGTTTGTGGACGAACTACCGGTAACCAGTGAAGAAGGGGACAGCCACGTCGCAAAACAAGCCAATAAGATAATGTACATCAAAACCAAAAGGTTTCTGTTTCTCGACATAATTAACTATCTTAGCCCAGGAACAGATTACGACTCATGGGTAAAAGCTTACAAATGTGCAGGGCAGAAATGGTGGTTGCCATACGAATGGTTCGATTCCCCTGATAAGTTGGATTTCCCTGGTCTTCTAGGCTATCCACACTGGTATTCGAAGTTGAAAGAAAAGTTTGTTCTCTCACTTAGCGAATGGAAAAAGTGCAAGAAGCGTTTCCGCAAGAAAAGAATGAAAACCTTTGCAGATTGGTTCTGTGTGAAGCCGGGCATCGAAGCGATAACCAAAATGAAAGAGTTCTATGCAGAGAAAAACATTGACATGTTGAAAGACGCTGTGTCAATCCCAGGTGACAGTCTGCATTATCTTCTCGACGGAGCACTCCGCGAACTTGCAAAAGAGAAAGGAAACCCGGTGTTGTGGAATCCAGACGAGGAAGCATACACAATGTTGAAAGAGGCAGTTAGCGGTGGGCCAAGTATCGTGTTCACCCGCTATCACACCGCGGGCAAAAATTTCCTTCGTGACCACCAAGTCCAAAACCCAAAGAGATGCGAGGCAATCTTGGGGTACAACGCCAATGCCTTGTATCTTTCCACAATGGCAAAAGAAATGCCCTGTGGAAAAGGAGAAGTGCAGCGTTTCGAAAGAACAGCAGATCCGCGCCACATAGCCAACTTTGCGAAAAGGGTTCTGACAAAGAAATGGTTTGGCTTTGCTGAGGTCGACATTGAAATTCCAAAGCTGTTATGGCCAGTGTTTCAGGAAATGCCCCTATTCTTTGTGAACAAGGAAATCCCCGACGAGGCAGTACCAAAGCACATGCAAGAGTACATGCAACGAACCAAACGCAACAGGGGAAATGGAAGGAGGCTGGTGGGTGCTTTGAAAGCAGAGAAAATGTTGCTTTACGCCCCACTGCTGCTTTGGTATCTGCAACACAAAGCTGTCATAACAGCTGTCTATCGCACCATCGACTACTCCCCTCGAAAACCGTTCATTTGGTTTGTCAACCAAGTCACAGAAGCAAGAAAAGAAGGAGACAAGGACAGATGTGTTCAAACTGCTCGGCAACAGCGCTTATGGCAAGATGATTGAAAACAAAGAGAACCAAACCAATGTGAAATACACAAGAGAAAGGAAAAAAGTTGACAGAGTGATGAGAAGCCCATTCTTCAAGAACCTCGACATTGTTGGTGATGCATTCGAAATAGAAACCCAGAAACAAAAGATAAAGATCAGCCGCCCATTTCAGATTGGAATTACGGTGTATCAACTGGCCAAACTGCGGGTCTTGCAGTTCTACTACAACTTCCTGCTCACATTCGTGGACCGGCGGGACTTCGAATTGATCCAGATGGATACCAACAGCCTGTACATGGCGACCAGCTCCCACAACATCAAAGACATGGTCAAACCAAGAATGCAAGAGCGGTTCGAAGGAGAGAAGTACCTTTGGCTATCGCTGAGCACTGAAACGAACGCCTGGGTTGTTTAAGTTGGATTGTGTTGGAGAGAAAATGACTGCCCTTTCGTCCAAGTGCTATTTCGTCTCCGTTGCCGAGCAGAAACACGACTTCACAGAGAAAGAGCTGGCCAAGTTGATGGAAAGGGCAAGCGCCCGTGCCTTGGGGTGAAGAGCTGTTTCGGCACGAATGTGCAGGCAAGCGCATGGTCCATCTGCCTGCGAGAAAAGCCAGGTTTGTTTGTGAAGAGGAGAAACGTCTGGGTGTCCATTCCTTTGCACCAGGCCCCGGCTTCGCCATTGACACCACAGCAGACAAACTGAGCAAAGGAATAACCAAAGCACAGAACCGACTGACATGGGCAAGCTGCGTTGTATGGGGCAAACGACAAAGCAGAGAACAGAGGGTTCAGAATGAAGAATGGGCGAATGATGACGTATGAGCAACACAAGCTGGGATTGAGTGCCTACTATGACAAGCGGTGGGTATTGCCAGACAGGATTCACACTGAACCCATCGAATATCACATCAGCCGGGCTTGGCAGGAGGAAGTTTGGTATTTGGTGGGACAACCATCAACTCTTCGCGCACGAAGCTTCATTTCGGTCCATCGGAAAGCCAATACATTACCAGCTGATTTGGTTTGGTCATGGCCCTTGCCACTGTGAAAGTTTGCATAGACCAGATTGGATCTGTGGCCCTTCTCGTACCACCTTCCAGCTCACCAGGTTGAAACATAGCATACTTCCACGCCAAGGGGAAGCTTTTTTTCAGCCATTCCAACAGGCCTGAAATACGGCGTTCCAGGCTGTGCGAAAACATGATCGCTCTCGGATTGCATCTGCGGGTTTCAATCCCGTCAACCATGTGGTTTGGTTGTTCAGAGAAGCCACAACCCTCGGAAGCCTTGCCATCCACACAACAGACCTCTTTCCTTCGGGCAGCCGCATTTCAACAGCATACTGGTGTCTGAACAGACGCTCGGCAAGCGCGCGGTTGAAGCGTCCCACAATCGCCTGGTGGCGTTGCACTTCCACATGCCCACGGCCAATGTTTGTTTCATGCTTCTTCATCTCTCTGGAAACAGCACCCATGAACTCCCGCCCAGGATCCACTTGCAGCAGCCTTGGCCAACGGAGAGGCTCACGTTTGTAAATCCTTTGGAAAGCGCTAGCAACTTTGTCAGAATTTTTCGAGGTCAGAGGCTCTGCTGCCTTGAAGTGACTGGCCACGTCGACCACAGTCAGCACGTATTTGAAAGTTTTGCGGCCCACCTTGTCGTGCGGCATGAAGATCAGATTGGCTTGGTGCACTGCGTTGGGTGTTGGCACATCAAACTTCGGCCGAGGAATTCGCCGCGGCGCGGGAAGAAAGACTTCCCAAAGCGCCTGCCTTTTCAACCATTGTTTGGCCACATGTTCCGAAACCTTTGCGGCTTGGGCCAGTTTTTTCACCGCGGCGAACCCTTTCCAATAACCTTGCAGGCTATAATAAATTTTTGAAAGGTGTTTTTCCATTTGAGCATATAAACAGTTGGAAAGATGGCGTGTTGTGGTGAAGGAATGATCAAGGATGGTCTCAGTTTCGGGTTTATGGTATGTCGGCGCTGTGGGAAACCTGAGGTGCCCAACATTCCTGAAGAGGAGGAGGAGGAGGACATGACAATCGCGGACGTGAAAAAATGTTGTGGCGAAATAATGAAAAAGGATTTTGTTGCTTTTGAGCTTCTGTGTGAACACTGTGGGAAAGCCGGAAAGCTCACCACCCCAAACAAAACCAGGCAGGAGGTGGGGATGGACAACCAACCCCGTTTCATACACCAATCTCCACCAAGTGCTCAAGAAACATGAAATATTCGATGCTGTCAACACTGGGTGAGAACTTGACGACCTTTCGCGGTGGAAGTTTTTGGGAAACCTCATCCACAATTTTAGAGAGTATGTTTTCCCCAGATCGGTGAACTACATTTGCTTTCTTTTCAATTACTTTCAAGCAGCTCCAGAAAGTGTTTGGCCGCGCAAAAAGGAAATTCTCGACAATCTTTCTCCTGTCGTCGAAAAAATTCGCCCAGCAACGTGTCGCCGGGCAAAAGAAAGGTTCGATGGGTGGTGGTGGGGTTTGAATAGCATCTAGCACTCCGTGACGAAACGTTTTGCGTACTTCGCCAAGAGTTTCCCAGGGATTTCCATGCAGTGGTCAGAAATGAAGTCGTCGATCATTTTCAGCTTGTCAAGAAACTCCTTTGCATCGAAAGGTTCTCCTCGGAGATAGAACCGCATAGCATCCAGTATTTTTTTGTATTCCACTCGAGTGAAGCTGGCTTTTTCAGCCTTTCTGTCGTACTTCTTCGCCGTCGCGACAATTTTGACAAAAGTGCCGAAAGCAGTCAGACTGGCAATGACAGCAGGTTGGAGAGTAACTCCTTCCGCAACAGCTCCAGTCAAAACAGCTTTTCCTGCAACCACGTTGCAAAGCAAGTTCCTGCACTGAAACGTTCGGAAAAGCTTGTCGTAGCCCTTATGTTTCTTGTGGTAAAAAGCAAAGAGATGCTTCAACATATCGACAGTGTCCTTCGGAAGGATCGGGTTGATGTGGTTGAAGTCAAAGATGTTGAGAGGGGGAGGCAGGGGTTTTTTGTTTGGCAACCGCATGACCATATATGTATATATTTT
Organism: Pachyseris speciosa; assembly: GCA_016490735.1. Classification (NCBI taxonomy): domain Eukaryota; kingdom Metazoa; phylum Cnidaria; class Anthozoa; order Scleractinia; family Pachyseridae; genus Pachyseris; species Pachyseris speciosa. Next base: position 623,430 of record JAEMWC010000084.1, on the reverse strand, counting down.
TAAAAATTTAAACAAGGGTGTCGTAAGAAGATCCTTTCAATTGTGCAGGGAGCATGGCCGCGCGAAGTTTTGCCCGCTTATACCATTTGGGTTTAGGGTTTCTGCAAGGGCAGACCAGGCGGCACTTGTCACACCAATCGCACCAGGTGTATGTGCAAAGAAAACTTTCGATGTGCATCTGTTTTATTATATAAAGAAAGAATTTAATAAATCATTTTTTAAATTTAATTCGAAAATAAAAAGTACCGACCCTCCAAGTACAAGTGGTTGACCATCTACATGGGAAAAGGCAAGTAGTAGCGTTCCAATTTGTTGTTTTTTGTTGAGACCCCACAGTTGCAGAAACAGAAATAGCTTTTACACTATTTGTTTCGTTTCTAAAGGTGGCCATAAACCTTCGTGGGGAATTTTGAACTGAGTCAAAGTTGAACATTACTTTCTTCAAACTACCATTACCAGGAACTTTTCCATACCTGGTTTTAAAAGGGCCGAACACACAACAAGCACTTAAATCGTTCATGTCAAAGAAAGCTTCTGTGTAATAATTTGTTGGCAGCCCTACCACATTTTTCCCATTCAAATTCATGTTTTTTAACCACATGATTTGGTCCCCTTGAAAACGAAGGACCTCGTGAATTCCATGCCCATTCAAATCCAAATCGCCATGCATTTTTGTTCTGCCCGAATCATCAACTTCAAAAACACCCCCATTTTTCCAACCACACTGTAACCGTTGGTGTTCAAGTCTGTGTGAAATGTAAGTTTTTTATTAAAATATTCAAATAATATTTCATTCTCATTTATAACTCTTTGTCCATCCAAATTCAAATTTCCTTTTAAAGCTATATTTCCTCCATCCTGTATTTCAACCCCTCCTCTTCCTTTATTTACGACTCTATGTGTGCCTATATCCAAATCTGTTTGCATCACCATTCGCCCGCCTTTTGCGAAGAAATTTGGTCAAACACTGTGGAGGGCACTTTCGACACAGTCCCATTTAAACCGTAGACAACCATATGTCCTGTGGGATTGGGAAATGCGGTTTTTCCATGCAGATCCAGATCCAGATATTCTCGTTGGCCGGCATGTCGTTTTTTGAAGTGCAGCACCATTTTAACATAACCAGCAATGGAAGCTGTCGGTTGGAATGTTTTCGAGGTTTGTGCACCAAACAACAGGGTGTCGGCAGTTGCGTGAACGCTGACATTTCTCATTTCAGGCGGGAAAACTCCACAACACACGTATAAAAACCGACTGGGAGCCTGAAAAGGTTGAAACTAATTCTTGAGCGATACTGTTCAGTTCCATCTTTGTCATCAATGAGAATAAAATTGTGCGCCTATTGGTTTATTTGGTGAGGAGAGGCTGAAAATTTCGAAATGCTGTGCACGGTTATGTTGTCTTCATCCGAAGATTCATCGACATCATCCATAAGATATTTGAAGGGGTTTTCTTGTGGGCCGGTGCAAGAGGCGTCCATGTTAGTTGCGTCGACATATTTCTTGTTGACACCATCGCCAGTGTTCACAGGGTCTTTCACATTCACAATTTCGTTGTTGTGCATGTTAATTGCTCCTGACATTTGTCCGCCAGCAAGTGGAAGAAAAGGTGCTTGGTCGACATAAATTTGTCCTCTGCTGAGCCCTGACATTTTTAATTTTATGGTTCGCCATCGACAGATTCGCATACATCGCACTTGAGCCATCTCTTTTCACGAAATACTCGTCAACGTATCTTTTGGTCGCCGTGTTATTCGCGGAGGAAGGTGGGGCAAGATTAGTGATGGCGTTATTGTTCATATTCAGGTCTTTTTGTGCGATCGCGTCGAATTTGGTTCGCAACCCCTGGTCCACATATATTTTGTTAACGGCGTTTTCAGCGGGGGTGCTGGAATCGATGTCTTTCAAATTTTTGACAGCATACCCGTTCATATTCAGATCGCCCAATGCCAGGTTGCTTTCATCCCGTTTCAAACAAAGCACGATTTCAGAGCTGACATAGCTTTTGTTCATGCCATCGAGGTCGTTCACAGCGTAAACCATGTTGGTGATCAGTTTTCGCCCCGTGTCAAGGTTGCCGGTCATTGGTGTGCTCCCGTCAAGTTTCAGAAAAGCTCCTGTCGCCGAGCCCATTGGTCCCTGTGGACCTTGCGGGCCTTGTGCCCCTTGTGGTCCTCTGAACCCTTGAACACCACGTGGACCTTCCACCCCGTGGGGGCCGACATCACCTTTGTCGCCTTTGGAACCTTGCAACCCTTGCATACCGGCGGTCCCACGGTTGCCTTTTGGGCCTTGTGGGCCTGTTGGCCCTCGCGCGCTGGTTGCCCCATGTGGGCCTTCTTCCCCATGAGGACCTTGTGGGCCTTGAGGCCCCTACGGGCCAATGGGCCCCTGTGGGCCTGCAGAGCCTGGGCCCGGTGGCCCAGCAGGTCCTGGAGTTCCCGGGGCTGCGCTTTTGGGTGCTCTGCTTTCTAGATTGTTGAACGTCCCCTTTTCGGTTCTATATATCTTCGTCGAAATTTTTTTCATCAATTTTCTGGGTTTGTCGTAGTAAAAGAAGGAAAACGTTTTGTCGGTGGCGCAGTTCAGCAGGTTGTGGTCGACCCCCAGCTTGTCGGTGATGCATTTGTTCTCCCTGGGAAGGAAGCTGAAAAGGCAGAAATGGCTGCAGTTGTCCCGGATGTTTTTGGGGACCTTGTAATAGGTTTGGGTCAGGTAAATGACACTGGCCGTTGATGAAATAGTTGATAATGGCGTTCTGGTTCTTTTCACAAACCAAGTCGTCGAACACGACAATTTTTGGGTTGTCAGGTGGCAATTCTTCCAACGGGATTATTTCGTCACCGGGTGCCTCGATAACTTCGTACCCCACCTTGGGGTCAATGTTTGTCGCGAAGTCCTGAAGCAGGGATTGATACTTGTTTTGGTGGAGATTCTTGGAAAACAGAAAGACTTTGTCGAACTCCAACAACTCGTAAAGCATGTGGAGCAGGATGCTCGTCTTGCCTGAATTGCTGGGCCCGCAGATTAACATCCGAAAAACGTCGTCGGCATAGCCGGATGCCCCTGCCGGAAATTGTTTTTGGCAGAAAAGTCAGGATCGTAGTTTGGAATTTTCATTTTCCTATATAAGGGCGTCAGTTATGTCAGTGCAAAAGTGGTGTCAGAAGGCAGAAGCTGAGGCTGTGGTCGAGAAACAGGAGGATGAAATCCGCCAGAAATTCAAAACGCACAAAATCGCCAAAGAGTTTGGCCAGGTTGAGGCTGAAAAGGTTTTCAAACTGATCACGAGCCGGTTGGACAAAAGTTTGGAGCCCACACCGGTGGCAAAAGAGCCCGGCCCCGACTACGGCTTGGACGAGTTCGACCGAGTCAACCCGTTTGGGTGGGAGGATTTCAGGCGGGGCCCAACCCCTCCTCCATCACCAATCGAGAAAGAGGAAGAAGAAGAAGAGCTTTCCCTCCCACCATCCCCTCTTGAAGAAGAGTTCCCCCTTCCACTGCCCAATGAAGAAGAGGCAGCCGGCCCGCCCCTCCCACCACCTCCACCTCTGCGCCCAACATGGAACAGCCAGAAGCGCTGGAGTTTCTCGAAAAACGTGGCGAATCGAACAGGCTGCGCTCGCTCAGCAGCCTCATCACGAAAATGAAACAAAAACCGAACCCTGCTGAAGAAAAAGTGAAAGACCCCAACCGTTGTACGGTATGTCTTATGCAGATCTTGAACAAGAAAAAGCAGCGTTTCTTGAAAACAGACAGCAGCAGCAGGGGGTTTTGCCACAGCAGCTGCAAGCAGGGAAAAGGACATTGAAACGCCCCCCAACAGATTGGGAAAAAGCCATTTTGTCTCGCCGGCCCTCGATTGGCGGTCCAGAAGAGGAGGAGCAAGAATGGAAAACGGAAGGTTCCGCCTTTGGGGCCGCCGCTGAAAAAAATGATCGACCGGTTGTATGTGATGCTTGGTTCGATCAGAGCCGGCAATACTTCGACGAAACTTCGGGCCCAGGTTGTTTCTTTGCTCCCAAAACTTGTCAAACTCGGTGTTTTGAATGAGTTGCAAAGTCAAAAAATTCTCCACGATTATATTGCACGATGACTTTCAACCTGTTGCTCGACTCACGCCTTGCGAAGCTGCAGAACAACGGGGGTGTCCAAAAACCCGAGGATTTCACCATTTTCTTCAATCCGCCGATTGAGTTGAAGCCGGGAAAAATCACAAAGCGGCGTTGAACAGGCTGATCACCATGAGCTACTCGTTGTACAACATTGCAGAAGCTTTCGGAAACAACAAAGTGAACTGGAGGAAAAAAAACTGGCGACTGGGAAACTTTGACTTTTCCTGATGGGATGTATGATTACACCACCATCAACCGTTACTTGCAGGCTCATACAGGGTTCGTTGATCTGACGGCTGCAGACAAAAAGCGCATCTTCGAGTTGTATTTCGACTTCACCATTTACCGGGTCGTGTTTTTGGTGGCAAAAGATTACGAAATAGACCTCTCTGTCGGGGAGTTTGCCAGTTTGCTTGGATTCAAGAAAAAGATTCTGAAAGATGGCACCAATTTCGTTGGAGATGTGATTCCCAACATCACCCCTGGGTTTTTATTCATTGCGATCTGGTGACGCGGCGGTGACGTCCAAGTGACGTTTTGTACAGCTTGTCCACCACAGATCTCCATGTCAGTTACCCTTTCAAAGAAGAACCTCGTCGACTTGAGTTTCACCCTGTCAACAAAACTTGGATTAATTCTGTGCAGATACGGGTCACGGACGGGCGAGACAACCCCATCAACCTCAATGGACTTGATGTGGCTTTGAGCCTCACGATCGAAGAAGAATGAAAAATCTTGTCAAGGTAAAGCAAAATGGTTTTTCCCAGTGAGTGGATGAAGATTTTTGACGAGCGTGCCGGACGCTATTGCTTCAAACACAAAGGCCTGGGGGTCGTCCGTGACACTCTCCTTGCCCTTGGAAAGGAGCTCAAAAAGGGCGCCACACAAGTCGCAAAACAAACCGCCAAAGTGGTCGCCGAAAAAGCAGGTCAGAAGGTGGGCCAGCTTGTGGCTGAAAAGGGGGGCGGCAAAATTCAACAAATATTGCGGAAGCGCCGCCCCGTGCGCACCTCCACTCCAAAGGTGAGGGCGCAAGCACCATCCCCATCTGACGCAATGTGGAAGTTGAGCCAAATTTTGGCAAACCAACTTTGAATTTTTTTTGTTGTGAATATACCGGCATGTTTCAGTCGCCGCGCTTTGTCGAAAAGGTGGATTACGAGCGGGTGAACCTGGACACCCCACTCACGCTGCTGGGCAACAGGCAGCACCAAAACAAAACCGGGCTGAAGTTCTTTGTGAAAGACAGGGACGTCTTCCGCGACTGGTACAATGCCTATTTTCATGTTGAATACACCTTCGAAGCTCTCGTGGATGGAGCGAACGTCACGAACAACGCGCAAACAGCTCCCATCAACAGCTCTTTCTCGCTGATCAAAAACCTGACGGTGAAGTCGGGGAAACCTGTTTACGAAGCGACCGACCTCCACAAGGTGATTTTCGTCAAAAACCTGGTGGAATATTCAAATGATTATGCGCAAACTGTGGCCAAGGACGAGTTTTGGTATCTGGACAACGACAACACAACTGTGACAAACCCCGCAACCCCCTTCACAAACGTCGGAATCTCCACAAGCGTAAGGCATCTCCATTCGGGGGTGGCGCCAGGGTCAAAACCATCATCCCCCTCAACCGCTACTCTTTCTTCGAAGAGCTGGCGGACAAACTCTTGCTTGAGTTCGAGATTGTGCTGCAGGACGACAATGAAATGATTTTTCAGAATGACGGCACCGAGCGGCGAATTGTGGTCCGAAAGTTCGAATTGTGGGTTCCAAGACTACAGCTGACCCCAGAAGGGAAGAAGCTTGTCAAAGAAAACTTCATGAAGCCCGCAACGTGGACCTACTTGAAAGAGACGCTGTACAACAGTAGCAGTCGAGGAGATGCCAGTGGACAGTGGCAAATCACCGCTGGCGTGAAAAACCCCAAACACATCTTTGTTTTCTTCCAACAGATGTGGAAACAAAATGCTCTGCAATTCAATCCCTACAGCTTTGACACCTTTGATCTCGATGGGGACAATTCGGCAAAATTGTCCACCTGCCGGCTTCAATATGGGGGAAATTATTACCCCGAACTCGATTATGAAGGTGATGACCAAACACGCATCTGCCGCGACCTCATCCAGTACAAGTACAGCAAAAGTGATTACAACACGGGGACCTAGCTGAACGTGGCTAACTACTCAACGCTTTACCCTGTCCTTTACTTCGACCTCAGGGCGGCCAAAGAAAGTGTGACAGGTGACCCGAAGCAGTTGATTTTGCATTACCGGTTCAACGAAGCTGCCAACGCCCAGAATTACACCATCTACGCCACTGTCCTGAATGAGGAGGAACTTGTGATCAAACAAATCGGAAACGAGCTGGTTGTGGTTTGAAAAATTCTTTCTCTTGATATAAGATGGCGACGGTGTATCATCCGTTCAAACTTGCACTGACTGACAGCCAAAAGAAAAGCCTCCAAAAGGCTTTCGTCGAGAAAGCAGCTGTGACTCTGCGCATCAAACCCGAACAAATTGGGCATGGTGACGACCTCCTTCTGACTGCCAAGGCTGCGGCAAAGGCTTTGGGAATGGACAGTCTCAGCTTCGGCACAGAGAAACTTTTGAAAAAGATTTTTGGAAATGGTTTCGGCCCACAGGAGGTGCAACTGTACAAACTCACCCAGATGTTGTCCCCCGACCAGAAAAGGTTTTTGGGACAATATCTTGTCGCGCAATACAGTGGGTTTCTCAGCATGCTGGCTGCCATCGGGGTTCCTTTGGCCATTAACCTTGTCAAAAAGATGTTGGGGGGGTGGGATGCAAGTGTGGTCGTGCCGCTCGGTACCCCCTCTTCTTCCCCCACCCCCTCCTCCCTCCGGGGGCAAAGGAATGCAATGAGGCCTCCACCTGTTTGGGGGAGTTGGGAGGATTGGGAACGCCTGATGGTCAGCCGGGGCAAAAAAAAAAGGATGTCCCCCTTTCCAACGTTGACCTTCAAAATTGGTGCGAGTATCTTGGCATCCCACTCAAAAGCATCTTTTCACGCAACGAGGCCAAACCGCTGCACCATTCACCCTGCATCATCAACCTGGATGATTTCGGAAGTTTGGGCACACATTGGGTTTGCTGTTGGAAGGGAAAGAACATGGAATATTTCGATTCCTTCGGGCTGCCTCCCCCATACGAATGGGAGCAGGAAATGCGAAAGTTGGGCCACAAAACCTTTCTTCGGAATAACAACCAAATCCAGTGGGTTGGAAGTGTGAGATGTGGGTACTTCTGCCTGCTTTTCCTCAATGAACGCAACAAAGGCACAAGCTACAAGGACATTCTGAAAAGGTTTTCTCCAGATGTGCATCACAACGAACGAGTTGTGAAAAATTATTTTCTTGATATAACCAATGGCTAGCGCAAAACCCCGAATGTGCCGGGGTCTGAAACAGTTGTTACAACCAAAAATGGGAGAGAGATGGGGAAAGCCAAGTGAGCGGTTTGTGGAATCACAAAAACTCACTTTTTTCCAATGAAGGGAACAACAGCGAAGCCGAGAAAACCGCGAAAAACAACTAAGCCAAGGAAACCGCGGAAAACAACTAACTTGGGAAACTAACGGGGCCCTCTCACACAAAGGGCTCTGGTGTTTTAACTGATCTTGCAGGCACTGCACTTGACTTCACTTTGCAGCACGGTATTCCATTCCTCGCGAAAAAAGGGGTGGATGCCGGTTGCTATTATGCTTCTGAGGCACTGCACAACCCACAGCTCCAGAAAAAGGCCATCAGCTTTGGGGTGTGCAAGGCCACTCCTGTGTTGGAAAAGGTCGGCAGCGAGCTTCTTGACCAACTTTCCACAAAAGTATGACCAACATCCGGTACAAAACCGACAGGCCAGACCTGGATGGACGCAGGCTTCCTGTTCCTTTCCCTTTTGTTGATTTCAAGAAGTTGTGGGATGTTGTTTTCAACCCCAAGCTTTTCAAAGGACCTGAAGTTTCAGAAAAAGAGGGGCAGGCGACGGTAGCTGAATAGAAACGCTAATACGTAGGCTACAAAAAACAAGTCGGCGCCCGAAGCTACGGCTCCTGGGTGAAATGGATGGGTTATGGAAGAGGTCTTGGGAATCTGTTCGATCCCCAGTTTGTTTCGCAGGGTGTGTTGGTTCCCAAGTTCGCAACAGAAACAAAGTTTTTGAAAGCTTTCAGCAAAGCCATCCCCCAACACCGCGGTTTTGCGGATGTTTTGAAGAAAACCCTGCTCAACTACTATGGAACGGGGTGGATATTCACAGCCTGATTGGCAAGCTGCCCGCACCAAAAAAAGGATGGACCCTTCCCAGACACAATTACACTGGACCTTACAATCCCTTGGATCATCAGCTGAGCTATGATCCTGAGACGGGTGAGATTCTTGAAGTATTTCAACAACCCACCACCCGTTCCGATGCAGTGGCAATGCAGCATGATGTGGATTACAGCAGTTGCAGTTTTCGCGCACAGAAGTATTGCGAGGACGAAAAAAATGCAAGCATGTTGCTGACCGGAAAATGGTCAAAGTGCTTGATGTGATTCCGCGGAACAAGAGACAATGGGGGCACGCGTTGGCCGGCAATGCTATTAATGCGAAGGAGAAGCTTGGCCTGGGAGTAGCCCGTCGCGTTTGAGTTGGTTTATGACTCGCTTGAATTCGTCTCGGACCCCTTCCTCAAGGGTTCTGGGCCATCCTTGTATTTTACTTGCAAGGGGCACCACCCACCAACACAGTGCGAGCAGTAGTGTGGCAACCATGGGTATATGCCTGTCTTCCACCTTTCTTCAAAAGATCCGACCTCGCCCCATGAACACAAACGGTGCTTCCTGTTTTTCAACATACAAGCCAAACAACGACCATTCAGCGGGCAATGGTGACATTTGCCACATTTTGTAATCATAGTATAACAGTTTTCAATGTCACAAAAGGGGGCATCATTGAAAAAACAGCGAAGATCGTTGTGTACTTCAACCCAACCCATCCTTTTTTTGTTCTGAATTTGGGATTTGATTGTTTCGCGAAGGATGCTTTCCTTCAGCTCTGGTGGGAGTTGGTTGACTTTCTCCAGGAGATGCATTTGTCTTTTGGACGCCGTTGTTCAATTGGCTGGCGGCATGTCCCAAAAGTTTCGCAGTACAACCAAACCTCCAGATACTTTCTTTGGCGCGGTTTAAGAATAACCAAAGTTTTCAGAATAAAACCCTTGAAAAGTCTGTAAACACTTTTATTCTTCTTAATGAACCCCCAAGGGGATTTTTCCTTTGCCAAAAAAGAATAGCGAACCAGCATGACAAGTGTCTACTCCTTCTCGGGAGTGTTAAATTTATCTTGTTTTTTGAGCCACCTGTCAATTCTTTGAATCAACTTGCGGCAAACGAAACGGCGTTCGGCACTCATTTTTCTTGTCGCCTGTTTGTTCAATAGACTGCGTCATAAAACCCTTCGTCGGTTAACCACTTGTCGAGAAATCCTTTTTCCTCTGGTGGGAGTGAGTAAAGAACTCTGTTTGCAATTCCAGTTCATGCGTCAACAAAATTAGTTCTCTTGATATATTTCCACGGGGATGCACCATTGCAAAGCAACATGCGCACATATTGCATTGGTTTGCATTCCATGAAATCTTTGTTTTCTTTTTTGTATTGTAACCACTTTTCAATCTCCGCCACCAGCGAACGGCGGCCATTGTTCTCAATCACGCTGAAGGTTCCACCTTGCACCTCCATCGAACATACCCCAACCTCTCCTCTCTAGAAAGCCGTCACGATGCCAAAACTATTTCACAGTCATTTGATTCGGGCCACTTCCCTAATTTCAATTGATTAATCCAAGCTTTTCGTTGGTAGAAACTTTTGGGAACGATTACAAAAAATTTTGGATCAAATTGTTTTGGGTCCCCAAGAAAGGTTCTTTTTTCGAAATTATTTCTCAGACAAGACCAGCACAACCCTCTTAAAGAAGAGGTATTTTCTGATGAGGTGATTTTGGTTTTGGAGTTGCACACCCCACAAAACGGTTCCATTATAACAGGGACGTTTTTTCTTCAATTAGACGTTCAGCACTCATTTTTCTTGTCGCCTGTTTGTTCAATGGACCGCGTCATAGAATCCTTCGTCAGTCAACCACTTGTCGAGAAATGTTTTTTCCTCTGGTGTGATGTTACAACTGACCATCCAACAGCAGAGAGCGCATTCATCTATGAAATAATGATCTGCTGTTTTCTTGATGTATTGCCAGGGCAACATGTCTTGGCGCAACAAATCACACACATAGCGTAATGAAGTTTTCGAGGGAGAATCTTTGTTTTTCTTTCTACCCAACCACCCGTTTATTTTGTCAATCAATGCCATTCTAACATTGTAGCGGAGCAGGTCAGCCGTGGTCATGGCTTCCCCCACCACCCATTTCTCTAATTAACCTCACGCTGCTCCAGCTGTGAGGTTGAGCTCAACTTCGGGCTGAAAAGGTTCTTGCTCTTCACTTTCCAACATCTCCTCTGCAGAGTCTTCATTCACTACCCAACGCAGAATTGCTCTTGCTTGCTCGGGTGTAAGACCTGTTGCCCACAGGTTGAAGAGCATCTCTTCCAGCTGGTCGATATCCTCCATCTTACCCTGAAGATGTGCTTCTCTAATAGGCTGACGATGTAACCCCTTCCCTCTTTCTTCAATTGACCGACGGGGTTGTTGGTGTGTGTTTGGCTTCTCCTTGAGTAGTATTAAAAGCGTCAACACAAATACCGTTTTTTAGAACAAAACCCGACGAGCACATTTCGGGATTTAACGGCCTCTGAAGTGAAGCGAGGAG
>JAEMWC010000084.1:562500-597500 GCA_016490735.1 Pachyseris speciosa | reverse complement strand
AAACACTGGGGTTTGGGGTATGGGGTTATGTGCTACAAAACTATGATGGGTTTTTTGGACGGCATGAAATCTCGAGAAGATAATAAGGTTTAAAGGTAAAAAAGTGACAAAAATGTAGCATTTAGGTATATTGCCCCCTTAAACACGGCGGAATCATGCATAACGTTTGAAATCTTCCAGTTCGGCAGGTTGAAATAAGTTCGGTATTTTGAATTTGTTGCCGCTGAATTAAATTCGACGTTTGAACCAGTACTGCCTCATAGTCGTGCCACTCCGGGTCAAATTCATTTGAGTTCGACATGGCAGTAGCAAGACGTTTGGAATAGGCCTAAAGTGACTCCCTATCACTTCCCTACAACAATCATGTGGAGTGATTATGTATCCGCAGTCAATTCCAGAAGCGCCCATTTGGCCTCAAAAGCAAATCACTCGTTACATGAAGCATTCACTTGGCACGCTCCCCGCTCGTAATGAATATTTTATTCTAAAATCGCTATCTTTTTCAAACCAAATCCGAAAAATTGCGCGCAAAACTTTTTCCCGATCTCTTTTGTCGGCACTCCAAACTTTGATTAAAGGCATATATCAACCGTATATTTAGTAAACAACGGAAAACCTACGCGGAATCTTGAAGTGAAGGGAGCGAAGCGGCTCCCGTGGTGAATGAATGAATATTTGCGCGCGAAAGACGCGCGAAAGACGCCCGAAACCCTTTAGCAGGCGACTGCCGGCCAATGTTTAGTTGATAGTCAAATGCCCCACCGTGCGGGAAAAATTTCGAATCAAATACCCAGGGTATGCCCGGAGGGGGGATGGGCGCTTTTGGAAGTAACTGATACATTAGATACATACGTTTCAAAGGACTTTTTAGTTCTTTTCACCCTGATTCATTCATACCTATGATCTATCTACTCGATCGTTGTTAGCTTTACATATATAGTACTTTTGTATCCCACACATGTAACCGTTAGGCTAACTGTTTTTTTGTTTGTTTTTTTTATTGTGAAAAACTCACAGTTTCTTCTTTTTTGAGTCAATGTCAGGAATTTACCTGCGCCCGCCTTCATTAAATGTTGTATCGGAACAAATTTGCAATAGTTGTGTTTGGGGATTTGTAAGCTTGTTGAGTTAGGAACAAAAATATAATTACAAATTGAAGACAAAAAGAAAAGAAACTTATGATGTTTTTATTGATATTGGTAGTCATGTTTTAAAAACCCTAAAATTTATCTCAAACTCGAAGGGAAAAAAGCCAATCACATGTACGTGCATATCTCAAAATCTGACAAACAATTTTCAAAAGCTGTCATAAAAATGTCAAAAACTAGGGCGCTTCTCGCTTCATTGAAAAAGTTAGAGATCTTCTGTAAACAACTAAGTTTTGCCGAAGTTTTGATGAATTCTCGAGTTTTTTGTTTTTTTGTTTGATTGAACCGGTAAATATCGGCGTTTGGATGTTAAAAACAGCGAATGGGTTGGCTGGCTTTCGTAAAAAGTGTACGGGCGACTTTATTTATAGAGGGTAACACATGACAATAACAAATAACTGATTAACCAGTGGCTCTCGTGTATAAAATAATCTTCTCGGGTCTGCGAGGGAATAGCTCGTTTGATTTGGCTAACGCTGTCTTCGCTGCTCCGCTGCCCGGATAATGTTCGGTTTGCCGCTGAGAATTTTTCATTGAAAAAGCCTCCTTGGTGGACATGGGAAGTGACAGTAAAACTATCAACGCTTTTTAGGGTTTTGCATCTGCTTAGCCAGTTAGCCAAGGAACGATTTCCTGTGAAGTAGCGCTATTATGCGTTCCGAGTGATTGTCGACTGCTCTAAGCTATCGGGTTCAGACTCGTTTTTGTCTTTTCTACGGTCATTTATGTCAAAATTGCTTAGCAATTTGTCTAGCTTACTACGAGATATGTTTGGTACTTGTCTAATTTCCCACCTCCAAGAGGTTTCGAAGAAACATACGCACGGTGCTTCGTTTTCTTGCAATGTTTTGTTTTTAATATGTACATGAACATCGCAGCTATGAACACTACTTAGCAGTCGTAAAAATAAGGCCTGAATATTACGAACCAACAAAATCACCAGCTCCCAGCTGGCTTGTCAGCTCAGTTGTTAGAGCACTGCACCGGTATCGAAGCCTAATTTTTTTTTCAGGCTTTATTTCCTTCTTCTTAAGTAATTTTCATAACTGCTATGATCATTCACATATTCATTCCTTAACCCGCAGTACAAATATATGATTTTCATATATTCATTCTCAAGATTTCTTTTGTTTCTGACCCTCGGTGAATAGATAGACTTTTCCGCTGATTTTTGAACTTTTGTTATTGGCCATGTAACGAAAATCTGTCGATACTGCTGGAAATAGCACCTTAAAATTAGTAAAGGAACCAAGTTTGGGAGTCGTATCTTTTATCGTATTCGCAAAGTTATAGCTTCGCAAAGTCGGGAACTTTTACAGACGGCAGACGTTTGTATGCTGGGGGTGGGGGAAAGTGCTCCCCAGCATACAAACCGTGGTCTATTTCTTTACTCTTTCATCTGAAAGTAGTTTGGACTCAATAATATTGGTTTCTTTTCGAAGCGTTTGCTGTCCAATAGTTCATCTTTATTTTAAAACTCTTCGTTTTCCCTTCTGTTGCCCATTTTTGGACACAAAATTGACTGAAAAAAAGCCGTGCGAAGTTGTTCGATGCCAATAAAATTGCCAGTAAAAAAATACCATAATCGTTGAGCTCCGCTTTTAGGCTAGGCTAAATATATGTAGCATAAATCTTCTAGCGTACTATCACGAATGCCGTTCTCTAATTGCAATTGGCTACGCTACTATCTATTCTGTTGAGTGAGTATCGGTTGTCAGCAAAATAGCGACCGTCTGCGAGGAGATTTAATAGTTTACTTGTTTAGTTTTGAACGACCTGTACATTTAGACTCTCCATTTCTATGCTTATTCGGGCTGCGTCCTCATCAGCTATCACGCGATAGAAATCTCGAGCACCTAATCTAATTGTTAAATTTATGTGACGTAATAGACGATCACCAAAACCTCCATCCTAATACTAACCCTAACATAATGCTAACCAGAACTCTAATACTTATAGATCTAATTCTCACCCTAATCTAACCCTGACATTTTGTGGTAATGAAGTCCTGCGTATCATGACGTTAAAACCCATCACTGGCTCGTAATACACAAAATGTTGATCATAACGTTCTTAATATTCGAAAACAATGAAGATGGTGTCAACGTAGCTGTACGTATGGAAGGAGAAGTACACAAGGAAAAGAAAAGATGTCAGTTTGTTACAGTGTTCACAGTGTTCCACATAATAATTAATACTAGCGATTGTTCTATATATTGTTAGTTTAATTTATCACTTTCAGAGTTTTCACTGGTCCTTAATAATAATAATAATAATAATAATGATGATGATGATGATGATGATGATGATGATGATGATGATGATGGAGAAATGAACATTACGACAAAGGAAAACTGGGATTCATTGCTTAGAAAATGCGTCAATGCTCTTTTAAAACACTTTGAAGAATTGAAAACACGTTGATAATTTGAACAGCTAATTGCTAAATTCCCTGAGGCTATCAATTTGAAATTTACGTAATTACTCTTAATATCTTTTTCTTTTCTATTAGGATCCAGGGTTCAAATGTGCGTGCAATTTTCTGTCCACTATTTTTCTTATTGTTAGGCAGTTAAAGTGTTCAAAGCTCTGGTTAGCAATAAAACTGTGGTGATGCGCATCGATGATTTGTTTTATTAGCTGATTGTTTGTTTTCTGCGTGAGATCAGTAAGTGTTTTATAGCACAACTGTGGCATGACATTTGAAGGTACATTTCGTGCATTCACAGAGAGTAATAAATTTAATTTTTGACGAATTTCTCTAGTTAATGAAGAATGTCTGTGAATGACGATTAGTCTTGCTTTCATAGAGTTTTTTAAATGGATTCATCCAAGTACATTTACTCATCTTTATTCAGTCTTCCATTACCATTAGTTTGAGTTCAGAGACTTTTCGATCCTTGTTCCTTTTATGGACGATGTGGAGCACGTAGAGTTTATCTTTGTTAATGCAGATCATAATGTCACTCCATTGAAAGTGATAAATTGGTAACAGTTATAATACAGTGCATTAGTAGCATTGAATGATAACATAATTGTCAGTACAGTTCGATCAAATGGTGGTAAAGAGTTTGTAGCCGGCAATAATCTTTTCTTGTCTACATCGTCACAGATCCGTGTCCTCTAAAACCCGAACCTTGAAAACCTCACCGTTCGCATGATACTCCTTTGTGGTGCCAACCTCTTGCACTTGAAGAATCTGAAACAGTACGTTCAAGATTTCTCGCTGCTTGTGACGTAATGAATCTTTTCGATGGAGTCCTTCGAGCTCTTGCCTGTACGACGAATTTTGCAGAAGTTTGGCAAACTTTTCCTCATCAGTGTAGTAGCGACCTGTGAACCTCGCCAACAGCACAAAACGTCTCGACTTGTCGTTATTCTTCATACCTTTGCAAAGCCAGTAATCTCTCTTTGATCTACGCTTATAGCATTTGGGAATGATCTTTAGAAAGTTAAACTTTTACGGACACTGTGTAGTGAAAAACAAGCAAATATCACAAGTGCAGTGTTGCTTTCATCCCACATTCAATGACTAAGAAATTTGCGTCACGTCACACGGATAATTAGCAGTGATACTAAGACAATGAGATAACGAGATAACAGTTTCACGTATCCTTTCAATAATTCACCTCAACTCTTCCTGTTTACATTTATCTCTGGAGGTTCTGATGTTCCTTCCATTCCTCTCAGTTTCATTTAAGCTTAATATCATAAGTCAGCCGCACCTTTTATTTATTTGTATAATTTCTTTGTAATCATAGATTTATTTTACGTGATAGAGCCAAAGTGCTTTTTCCACGCTTCACTGAAGCCCAGTGTGTGAATTTGTGTACCTGTTAAAAAAGTGAAAATTTCCAAACTAGTGTAAACCTCGACACGGCCCTGTTGATCTCGCTGTCGTGCGTAACTTGTCTACCAGCATTACTTGGTGGTAGACTCCCGAGGATTAAGAAGAGATATTATTAGACAAAACAAACAAACCAATAAACAAACAAAAAGAATACTATGCACTGCATGAGTAGTTTTGATTTTGAACAAAGCATGCGTTGGACAACCTCTGGTTAACAGGGACTGGAGGGTCTGGTGCCAAGAATCTTTCTGGTCGTTCGAAATGGATTAAGGACGATGCCTCCACGGCACACAGAGAGGTATTTCAACACAGTTCATAAGAATGCAGGAAGACGAGACATAGCCAAGAACTAATGGAATCTAAGTAGAGCATTGGAACTCCTTTTACACACGGGAATCCTAAATCGTAGCTAGGTACCGATGATTTCTTGGCAAAACTTCCTGTTTAGACAAGATTAATTTTTGTGATTTACAAGGTGCCAGAAACGACTATCGGACTGTACCTTACCATGTGAAAAACACTAAATTCCCGCGAAAGTAGCGGCAAGTAGCTCCTCCACTTACCGCTTCGCACGGAGCACGGCACGACGATCGGTTTACACGTGCAGAATTATCGGAGGTACTGTTCCCAGTTCAACCGTGCCGAGCACACCTCCCGAGATATGCTCGACACCCCAAACATTTCTGGCATGGGGGACTAATAAGCCTTCTTTATGTACTGATTTAATTCATGTTAAAAATATGCCTGGCAGTACTCGAAAAACATTTGTACGGTAACGAGGTCAGAAGTGTTGTGCCATATTTTGTACGTGAGTAAAGGGGGTTCCCTTGGTGTAATCGCGCATTTTCAGAAACAATTAAGCAACAAAAATTCCAAACAATTTTAAAATACATCACTATATATTGCAAAATCACGGACCGAAGCAATGCAAAACCAAAGCCAATGCAAATTGCTTTCGACAGACAAGACGAAATGGTGGGCAGATTACCAGAGTGTAACAATATTTGTATTTAAAGTTTGAAGTATGTAACACAACGAACAAGAACACTCCACAAAGTACCAGCAACTACTGTAGCGAATAAGTGCTGGTTAGCGCTAAATCCTGTCGATATGTCGACCGAACTATAAGCTTAAACAGAGCCTTAAAAAACGTTTGACGCAGGTTCTTGAGAGCAAAGCCCGGCTACTCCTACAACAAGGCGAAGGTAAGCGGCCGAACAAGCCTAGAAATCACGTGAAATTCTTCACTCAACTCTCCAATTTTATAAGATTTGAGCTTAATAGACCTTTCCACGGTTTTTCGACTTTAAAGTTGAACGAAAAATCAGTGTCGGATCGTCTAGGCGGGAGTTAAGGTCTTGTGACTTTCCCGTGTCAATCGTGTATCATTCAAACACGAATGTTCTGCACTGTTTGGGATCAATTGAACTGCCCTCTACCAATTACCCTGCAGTAATTTGTTACTTGTTTTTAATGTTTTTAATGTACGCTTGATTTAAAAACAAATGGTCCTAGCAGAGGATACTAGTAGTCATTTGGAACATAATTCAGATATTGTTTTATATTTAAAAATTACCATGCGTAAAGGTGCGAAATATTGCCTGATACTTAGCTGACGAGGCCTTAGGCCAAGTGACATAAAATCAGGGGATATTCATCGACCTAGTTTATAGTTATGTAACTCTTTGTGAGAGCTAAGTAGTTAAATTATCGTATATTAGTGCGTTTAATTAGTTTAATTTATATATGGCTCGCTTCAAAGCTTAAAGCTAAAGCCTTTTAATGTAATGTTTAATAAATGAGCAGGAGTGTTTTATGTAAAACACGAAGCGCAGGCGAGTATTTTAGGACTTGATAAAACACGAATTGTGAATTTATCGAACGGCTTAAAAGTTTTTACTGTACATCTATCCATTCTTACGCTAAAATTTAGATTTTGGGTTATTTTGGCCTAGAAAATCGGATGTAAAATTTAGCCGTGTCTTTATCAGATATAAAGACACTCATTAAAAATTAATTTCTTTTGTATTTCCTTCATGAATTATTGATGAGTTTTTTGAAGTGTTTATATTTATAGTTTTGATTTTTTAAAACTGACTTGCAATTAAGTCCATTACTAAACATATATGTTAGGTGCTATTGTTTATATATGGTTTTCAAAGAAATTTTTTCGCTTAGTACGAATGCAATTTCATGTTTTTTTTCTATGTCGAGACAGTTACAAATATACATTTCTCAATAAATATCCACAAATGTAAACCCAGTTTTGTTTTCTTCATTGTGTTTTTCGGCATTTGAGGAAATTGTAATGCGGCGAAGAACGGTCTTTTGGTATTCCAAAAAAAAAAAGGTTGCGAGCTCAAGCTTGATATCCAACCAGAAAATGAATGACTGTTGGGAATACATTAACGCACTGTGGCAGAGAGAAAAAAAGAGATGAAATGAAATGTAGTTCCTTTTTACGCAGCGAAGAAGTGAAGAATGTAAGAGAAACGATAACAATAAAACCAGGGACAAACAAAGAAACAAGCGAAAAAAAAAAAAAAGGTGACAGATGTTCTGATCTTTTCCTCGGAAAATGGCGTATTTGGACAATGCCTCACCACCCCTCTCCTTGAAAAAAAAAAATAAAAATTTTAAGATTTCGGGTCCGATAACTATTCGGGCTTGATTTTCTATTTTTTATTTCCTCGATTTTCTAATTGATCCGCCATCGTGACACTTGGATTCCTTGCTATCCGGGCTACGTGGTGTGGCAACGCGTGGATCGGATGGCAAGAGGGTCCAAGGTACGGAACTTGATATCGTGAACGGGTTCATTGTGCAATTTATTGGCGCTCGCATTGAAGCTGGCGTCTTTTAAATCTGCTACACCATGCCGATGAGTCCCAATAAGGACGAAACAGCTGTCCATGGTTGGAGCCCTACTTTATCGAGTGTCGGTCATGTTGGTGTCTCGCAAAGTCAACTTTTTTCACGTAGTATCAGCCTTGCTTGTTACATGTATATTCGATTTATTTTTTGGCTGATTAGATCTCTTGTAGATCCTGCGTTTTACAGCATTATCGTTGGCGGTCCTTTGCTTATTACTTTCACTCTCCCGAATTAAGTTCGGATCCGCTGACTGGCTGTTTATGGATCAATTTTTTTTTTTGCTGTGGCAACTGAGGCCGATTCAGTAAATTCGAGCTCGGATTACACTTTACAAACGTACCGAATCTCATATCCGACCGCAATGTCGATCCGATGCTGAACATGTGCCTGATTCTTACCGAGCTCGATCGCATTTTACCAGTGCTCAGTCGAATTGCTCGGCTTATACTCGGGCTCCAAATAGCAATAATTTGGACTCGAAAAAAACGGTAATCAAACGTGTTTCGAGCTCGATTAAATTTAGCCAGTTAGCGGGCGCGACCCTAATTCGGGCTCGATTAGCATTTACGCAAAGCCACATAAAATCGAACCCGAATATTATCGAGCCCGAATAGTGTATTTTTTTCAAGGGGGAGGGGTGGTGGGGCATTGTACAAATACGCCATTTACCGGGAAGAGATCAAACATCCAGGGACCGCGCAGCAAGTTTGCAACTGGTTGGGCTCGCTTCGAACGCGTTAGGGTGAGTCAACTAGGGGGATCAGGGGTCATGCTCCCTCGCAAAAATGTTAAATTAGAGTCCTCTGAAATGGTTGGAAATGCATTTAAAATTAACATGGTGTGATGAAACTTATACATTTTCAGCACCAAAAAAGCGGTGTTTTAAAATAATATATAGATTTAGCCAAGTCTAAAAGCGGAGCTCCACGATTATTATTTTTTTACTAGTATTGAGTAACACCGCATGGCTTTCCTTGCGCCGATACTTTATGTTTAGAGCTGAGTCAACAGGAATTGACCGCGGTTCAAAAACCTCAAAACGTTACAAGAAACAATACAGTCGACGCGTGTGTTCGAAAACAAATTTAGGAATCAAAGAACGATCAAATATTTTCATCCAGCATCGTCGGACGAACATGTTTGACGGTTTAGCCACCTCTCACAATAGTGCATTAAATGGCTTTCCATGTTTGATCTAAATCAAACATGTTCATCAAAAATTTCGCATTACAAGCAAATGTTTGATCGTTTAACCACCCCAACAAACAAACCGTGCACAAACGGTAAAAAGCAACCAAATGAGCCACGTAACGTCGACAATTTCAGCAATAATACGCAAAAATCATTTTTTTTTTTTGCTTACTTGGTCCCGTGTTTGGTCAAACATTGTTTTGCATTTTAGCCACCAAACGTTATACGTGACAAACACGATAATGGATGACTTAACTTAACAAACATATTTCGCTCAGACATAAGGATGTATAGAAAAGAGAAAAAGGAAAACAATCCTGATTTTGGCCGAGTAAAATTAAGGATTAATATCAATTGTGCCCGTTTTCAGAGTTGCTGAAATTGCCCTCGTCGCGCAAAACATAAATGATACTAATCCTTAATTTTACGAGGACTCATTGCGATTACGTGTTAATAACATAAGGGCAAACGTTTCTTTAAGTTCCTAACACTGTAGAAACACAGACGTCAAGAAGCATGTACAGTCAGCCAAGCGGAGGAAAAACACTCGTCCGCTTTCAAAACAACAAACAAATAATTCGACTAGCTACTTCTTTGTGTCCAAAACGAGTAGATTGTTATTTATATCCAGTCGAGATAAAAATACAAGTTTCATTCCTGAACAAAAGTAACAGCGATTAAACCAAATGCTAAGCTTCGATTTATTTAAGAGCCAATGTCAGAATATATCGAGAATCTCAAATCAGTTTCGAAAAATCGAATTTTGGCTAATACCACCCAAACAACCCTTAAGGGGAATTATTTCAAGAAATGATATTAAAAAATCCCAAAGCGCTTTACATTTGGAGAATTTTGGAAAAGTTCGAAAATTTGCAACAAATACAATTTTTATCACTGAAATTGGTCTGAATTTCAAACAATTTCAAAGAAACAGTACCGACGCGCAAGAGATCCGATTGACTTCATCTTCCTCACATAATTAGAAGACTTCCAAAGCTTGAAGTTGGAGTATGGCCGACATTTCACATCGCATACATGGAAGGGCGGATGTACGTACGGTGACCAAAACCAAATTTTCTCGAATAGATGGGTTACCATATTTTTTTTCATAGGTACTGAGATTTGTCCACGAAAATCATAGTGAATAAAATTCGTACTAGCACGAACAACAAAATTTCACCGAAAAAAAAAAATCGTTCGTCCAATCAGAAATGCAAACGACGAAATTTCAATGATAAATGAACGTACTGAAGGATACGTCATCCTAAAGCAGTTGCACAAAAACTCGCGCGCTTTGAAAAATGGCCGAGGGTAGGTTTGCTTCTGTTTGTTCAGTTGAAGAATTAAAATTGGAACACGAAAACAAAAATACCGCTCAAAAAACTGAACGAGATGTAAGACTGCTTGAAAGATTTTTGAAAACGAAGGACGAAGACAGGAAAATTGAAGATATTCCAGCGGTTGAGCTGAATGAATACATTAGCGAATTTATCATCTCTGTCCGCACAATAGATAGCAACGAGTACGAGCCGACTTCGCTTCGAAGTTTAATGGCCAACTTCGAATGCTTCTGAAACAACCTGTCCGTTGTCCTCCGACTCCCAGAATACCGGTAAGCAGTCCATGACACTGTTCAGCGGAGCTGTTCTTCAAGGTGGTAATTTTTCCATTCACATCAACACAGTAAATCAGTCTCCGATGCTTGCTACAAATCTGTCAAGTCCCGAAGCGGCGAAATGTAAACGTCTGAGGCCTTTAGAACTAGAAAGTGAGTCTGTAGTTTATTGGCGTGGCTTCCTTTATTAATAGACAAATGATGAACACACTAAGTGTTATAAATTTTATAACCTTTCATTAACTTAATTGTTGTTGAGGGATTTTAAACTAAGCTTGCTTTTTACGCTTTTAATCGCCCCATTCCTGACAATTTGTGTATCAAATACTACACGAAAAATCTCAGTACCTATGAAATAAACACATTACAGCATGGGAAATGCTTTGTACGATTTTTATTCACGAGTTGAGTAGTATCAGAAAACTCACTCGTTCGCTGCGCTCACTCGTTCGTTTTCTGGTACTACTCAACTCGTGAATAAAAATCGTACGCGCGCATTTCCCATGAAGTAATCTCTATTATTTAACCATGGTGCTCCGCTATGAACAACCAGTTTTCGGTAAAAAGTTAAATAAAAGTAATTTCGATTTTTGTTAGTATTACTTGCTTTTACTGTTAAAAAGTGGGGGGGGGGGGGGGGGGGGCTAAAGTCCCGGCCCCAGCCCCTCCCTGGCGGGTGCCTGACATCTGTCACTTTTTTTTCCGCTTGTTTCTTTGTTTGTTCGTGTCGTACATTCTTCATTTCTTAGCTGCGGAAAACATCTCTTTGTGTTTTTTCTGCACGAATTTATCGTCACTGGTACGTCAAATAAAAAGCATAGCCCACGCTCATTCATTTTATATTTGGAAATCACGGAAGCTTGAGCTGTTTAAAAAAAATTTCAACGTTTGTTTAATAACAAAAGACAAATTCTTCGCCTCATTACAATTTCCTCAAATGCCTAAAAACACAATTAAGAAAGTAATGAGCCCCCTCTCTAATAAACCCCTCCCCCTTTTTGGGACATGAGATTTTGTAATGAGCCCCTCCTATTCTCTTCGTGCATCACGAAATCCACATCATGCAGTCCAGTTGGTTTATTTTTAAACAAATATACACTCAAACACATAACAATGTTTGTTTCACTGCAGTTGTTTGAGTTTGGTACAAAAGCTATTATAAGACGAAAACGGAGTGTTTGAGATTTGAAATAAGCCCCCCCCCTCTCTATTAAGCCCCCCTCTCTAATAATCCCCACGTCAATAAGGCATAAACTTAAATTAGCCCCCGGGGCTTAATAGAGCTTTTACGGTACTTAGCTCTGATTTTAGTCAACTCGGCCAACGGCCTCGTCAGCTAAGTGTATCAGGCGATATCTCACAGCATTACGCAGGGTAGTTGTGAAATATACTGCAATCTGAGTTACGTTCCAAACGACTACTAGTATCTTCTACTAGGACCATTTGTTTGTAAATCAAGAGTACTCCAGAGCAATAAAAACAAGTAAAAAATTTCTGCATGGTGATCGGTAGAGGACAGTTCAATTGATCTCAAACAGTGCAGAACGTTCATCTTTGAATCATACACGATTGACAGGAAAGTCAAAAGACCTTAACCCTCGGCTAAACGATCAAACATTTTTCGTCCAACATCGTTTTTGCTAAACATAACGGTTTTTGGCCAAACGGACAAACACTGTTTGACCTAATTGGCCATGCTCTAAACGAGTAAGGGCATGGGAACGAATCCAAACTTCATTGAAAATCAGTGGCATTGAACTAAATCGATTCTCTTATCAAAGGGTATCTCAAAACAAGTACTTTCAGCAAGTTTGGCTATGTTTGGTCGAAACATCGCCAGTTGACATACATTTAGATCTTTAAAAAATGCCATACAATTGTGAGTATAAAAGCAAGGGCCGATACAACGTAGAATGGTTTTAAGTTTTGTGTACTATATTTCGGCTGGCCAAACCAGCCTTCTTCAGGTACAATGAGAATTTACATTGGAAGGGGTGTTTATGTAGTTATATACCGGAAACACGTAGAACTAAAATGATTGACAGTGTAAAATAAAATGCTAGAAAAAAGGTCTAAAAAGATAAACTTGTAAGAAAAAATTAACTAATATGTTTCTTCGCGGATGTTAAGACCTTCAGGATCAATTGTTCTGCCTTTTGAAATTAAAAAAGCTTCCCTGGCCTTACGGATTGAGTCTCTGTTAGAAAATATTTTCTCAATGGGGATTAATTGCATGTCATTAGCAGTGTGGTTAGGAGAGGAGAGGAAATGTTCCGCGACTGTGGTAGGTTTAGATTTGGTGTTAGGGTTATCTATGGTACGGCGGTGTTCATTAAATCGGTCTTTTAAACGTCGTTTAGTCTCGCCTATGTATTGTAAATTACAGCGGTTGCATTGAATCATGTAAATGAGGTTTTTAGTGTCACAGGTCAGGTTAGATTTAATATGGCGCGTTTCACCTGTAGAAGAGAAAGTATAGCTTGTGAGTCCATCTGAAATGTAGGGACAAGTAGCGCAATTTTTACCGCAACGGAAACAACCGGAAGGGAGTTGTAGGTGTGAATTAGTAGAATTAGAAGAAAGTTTAGCTGTGACTAGTAAGTCACGGAGATTAGGGCAACGTCTGAAGGCAACAACAGGCAAATGCTGAAAAATGTTTTTGCAGCGGTTAGAAGATAGCAGTAAATTGTAATGTTTTTTGATGATGCTAGAGATGTGAGGAAGTGATGGATTAAAGGTCGTTATAAAAGGTATACGTTTCGGTTTGTTGACGTCTTTGGTTTGTAAAGTGAGTCTGCGGGGGATGTCGGCGGCACGTTGTATTTGTTTAGTGATGAAATTGCGGCTGTAACCGCGTTTGAGAAGATATGTAGTAAGTTGAGCAGCGCGAGTATTAAACGTTTCGTCGGTAGAACAAATACGTCGTAAACGGAGTGCTAGACTGAAAGGAATGGCTTTTTTAGTATGCATTGGATGGCAAGAAGAATAGAGTAAGTGTTGGTGCTTGTCTGTAGGTTTAGTATAGAGGTCGGTACAGATATGACCGTCGTTGGTTAATGAGACATTAACGTCAAGGAAAGGTACGCTAGTAAAAGAGTGTGAACTGGTGAATTTTATGGTAGGGTGAACGTTGTTAAGATAATCGATGAAAATTTTTAAATTATCCAGACCTTCAGTCCAGATCATAAAAATATCATCGATATATCGCAGCCACGTGTGGGGTTGAAAAGGGGCATTTTCCAAAGCGTTGGCCTCGAAATACCCAAGAAAAAGGTTAGCAAAAGAAGGGGCCATTTTAGTGCCCATGGCTGTGCCGTGGACTTGAAGGTAGTGGTTATCATTAAAAGAAAAGTTGTTCATGGTGAGAATCATGCGAATGAGGTCACAAAGTGTGCCGGTGGGAATGATATTGTGAGGGGAAGTACGTAGAAAGTGATCACAGGCATTAATACCTTCATTATGTGGAATATTAGTGTATAATGATGAAACATCAAGTGTAACTAATAGTGAGTTAGCGGGTAAATTACCGATGGTAAGTAATTTGTTAAGGAAATCGTTAGTATCTTTAACAAAGGATGGTAGTTTATGAACTAAAGGTTGAAGGTAGTAGTCAACGAACTGGGATATGCGTTCAGTAGGATGGCTGTTAGATGAAACAATAGGGCGTCCTGGATTGCCGGGTTTATGTATTTTACGAAGAATGTAAAAACGTCCTGGTTTTGCGTCAGTCTGTATAAGGTATTGTTTGGTTTTGTCGTCGATAAGTTTGTCATGATGCATTCTGTTAACATAAACAGTGACCCGTTTTTGTATGTCGGCAGTGATGTCTTCGTTCAAGTGTTGGTAGAATTTGGTGTCATTAAGTTGTCTGTTGCATTCGTCGATGTACCAAGTTTTGTCCATAACAACAGTACCAGAACCTTTGTCAGCGGGTTTTATAATTATGTCTTGTCGTTGTTTGAGTTGGTGTATGGCTTGGCGTTCTGTTTCTGTGAGGTTGTCACGAATAGGTTTAGGTTTAGAGGTGGTTATGTCCAGTTTCACAGCGTCTAAAAAAGTGTTAAGGGCTTGTTCTCTGTCGTTGGGGGGGTTCCAAGTACTTTTGTTATGGAAGGGATTGTGGTCTTCGTTGGCGTTGGGTGTGTTAATGTTATCGTCAAAAAAATACTCGGTTAGTCGCATACGTCGTGAAAAGTCATAAATGTCAGCTGAAATTTCCGACCAGTTTATGTGTCGTGGTGTGGGGCAAAATGTGAGTCCACGTGAAAGAACAGATTTCTCGTCAGTAGATAGAGAACAGCTGGAGAGATTAATGACAGAAGAATTATCTAGTTGAGGGTTAACAGGTTTAGTTTTGCGACGAGAGCGTGTACGTGTGCGGGTGACAGTGGGAGAATGAGCTGAGTTGGAGACGTTATCAGCAAGATTAGGTGGTATGTTATCAGTATTAGTATTGACCTGTGAGTTAAGGCGATTATCGACAAGATTGTGGTTAATGATACAGCGCCGGCGGATGGGAATGGTCTTTTTTGCACGCCGGTTGGCAAGCAGAGACTCAAGCGATAAGGCCATAGAGTCCAATCTGGTAGTATAAAATAAAAAAGCATCTTGTGAGCAAGAGCTGCGCAATAGTTCCTTGTGTTGTGACAGTTCCTTGTTAAGAGTGTAGATTTTCCTTTTGCATTCAGTGATAAGTAGCTTTAAATGTCGGTAGGCAGCAGAGTGTGAGATAAATCTCCATCGGCGGTAGAATTTTCTGTTATCTGTGTATAGTGGTGGTAGGCTTGGATACAGCGATACTGGAATGCAGTTGTTTTCTTTAAAGAAAGTGTAGTTCAATAGGTGATGTTTGTATCGTGTGAGTTTCAACTGAATCCTTTTGGTGGCGTTAAAAAGGCTTGTATATTGGCGTGAAGTCGATGCATCTGACGAGTAGGTAGTAAATGTAGACTCTCCTGGCGATGCGGTGGAAATAGGTCCAGGATTAGGTTCGACATCCATACATATTGCAAGGAGTAGAGCGAGGACAAGAAAACCCGCTGACAAAGGTTCTGGTACTGTTGTTATGGACAAAACTTGGTACATCGACGAATGCAACAGACAACTTAATGACACCAAATTCTACCAACACTTGAACGAAGACATCACTGCCGACATACAAAAACGGGTCACTGTTTATGTTAACAGAATGCATCATGACAAACTTATCGACGACAAAACCAAACAATACCTTATACAGACTGACGCAAAACCAGGACGTTTTTACATTCTTCGTAAAATACATAAACCCGGCAATCCAGGACGCCCTATTGTTTCATCTAACAGCCATCCTACTGAACGCATATCCCAGTTCGTTGACTACTACCTTCAACCTTTAGTTCATAAACTACCATCCTTTGTTAAAGATACTAACGATTTCCTTAACAAATTACTTACCATCGGTAATTTACCCGCTAACTCACTATTAGTTACACTTGATGTTTCATCATTATACACTAATATTCCACATAATGAAGGTATTAATGCCTGTGATCACTTTCTACGTACTTCCCCTCACAATATCATTCCCACCGGCACACTTTGTGACCTCATTCGCATGATTCTCACCATGAACAACTTTTCTTTTAATGATAACCACTACCTTCAAGTCCACGGCACAGCCATGGGCACTAAAATGGCCCCTTCTTTTGCTAACCTTTTTCTTGGGTATTTCGAGGCCAACGCTTTGGAAAATGCCCCTTTTCAACCCCACACGTGGCTGCGATATATCGATGATATTTTTATGATCTGGACTGAAGGTCTGGATAATTTAAAAATTTTCATCGATTATCTTAACAACGTTCACCCTACCATAAAATTCACCAGTTCACACTCTTTTACTAGCGTACCTTTCCTTGACGTTAATGTCTCATTAACCAACGACGGTCATATCTGTACCGACCTCTATACTAAACCTACAGACAAGCACCAACACTTACTCTATTCTTCTTGCCATCCAATGCATACTAAAAAAGCCATTCCTTTCAGTCTAGCACTCCGTTTACGACGTATTTGTTCTACCGACGAAACGTTTAATACTCGCGCTGCTCAACTTACTACATATCTTCTCAAACGCGGTTATAGCCGCAATTTCATCACTAAACAAATACAACGTGCCTCCGACATCCCCCGCAGACTCACTTTACAAACCAAAGACGTCAACAAACCGAAACGTATACCTTTTATAACGACCTTTAATCCATCACTTCCTCACATCTCTAGCATCATCAAAAAACATTACAATTTACTGCTATCTTCTAACCGCTGCAAAAACATTTTTCAGCATTTGCCTGTTGTTGCCTTCAGACGTTGCCCTAATCTCCGTGACTTACTAGTCACAGCTAAACTTTCTTCTAATTCTACTAATTCACACCTACAACTCCCTTCCGGTTGTTTCCGTTGCGGTAAAAATTGCGCTACTTGTCCCTACATTTCAGATGGACTCACAAGCTATACTTTCTCTTCTACAGGTGAAACGCGCCATATTAAATCTAACCTGACCTGTGACACTAAAAACCTCATTTACATGATTCAATGCAACCGCTGTAATTTACAATACATAGGCGAGACTAAACGACGTTTAAAAGACCGATTTAATGAACACCGCCGTACCATAGATAACCCTAACACCAAATCTAAACCTACCACAGTCGCGGAACATTTCCTCTCCTCTCCTAACCACACTGCTAATGACATGCAATTAATCCCCATTGAGAAAATATTTTCTAACAGAGACTCAATCCGTAAGGCCAGGGAAGCTTTTTTAATTTCAAAAGGCAGAACAATTGATCCTGAAGGTCTTAACATCCGCGAAGAAACATATTAGTTAATTTTTTCTTACAAGTTTATCTTTTTTTAGACCTTTTTTCTAGCATTTTATTTTACACTGTCAATCATTTTAGTTCTACGTGTTTCCGGTATATAACTACATAAACACCCCTTCCAATGTAAATTCTCATTGTACCTGAAGAAGGCTGGTTTGGCCAGCCGAAATATAGTACACAAAACTTAAAACCATTCTACGTTGTATCGGCCCTTGCTTTTATACTCTCTGTTGATTTTATTACGCCGATCAGATCACCAGTTTGATCCAACGTATACCAGCAGGAGCCAGGTTGCTTGCTTGAACATTTGATACATACAATTGTCTCTATTTCGGAAAGTGTGTCCCTCCAAACCATACAGTCTCTAATTTTCGCAATTTTGAAAAGCTTTTGTTTCAGCTCCAATTCAACTGAACAGCGTCAAAGTTGGCAAGGGGACTATTTTTGAGATGCTCTTTCATGCAGTGTCAAATATTTTTTTCCAATCAGTAAATTTTAAAACTCATTCCCAGGCTCTCACTCGTTTAGAACATGGCCAATACTAGACAAAGTGATTTTTGCGTATTTCAGTTGAAATTTCGAAATGATGTGATTTCGTTTACCGGTTGAGCACGCTCTGTTGGTAGGATGGCTAAACGATCAAACTTGCTCCTAAGGGGAAATGTTGGATGAAAATGTTTGATCTAGATAAATCATGGAAAGCAATTTCAATGCAAAATTAAGGTAGGGTGGCTAAAAGGCCAAACATGCTCTTCCAACACGGTGGTAGATGAAGATGTTTGATCGTTTCGCCGGTGCTTTAGAGCTTCCTTAGAACGCGTCTTAATTGAACCAAAGTAATTACTCCAGCCAATCACAGCAGACACGAATAACGCAATGAGCCAATCGGAATAAGAAGCAATTACATGTGCGCGAAAAATGAACGCGTGCTGTTCGCGATTGGTTTTGGTTTTGCACTGTTCTATTAATGAATTCAATTTTACGCCCGTGGAATGTTCTGAAGTCGCAAGTGTTGTCCGGTCAACGCCAACAAATAAATCTCCCGGGATTGACAAAATTCCTGTCCGCGTGATTAAAGACAGCCTCCCAGCTGTACTGCCGACGTTAACGTCAATAATAAACGCGTCTTTTGCCAACAGGATTTTCCCATGTTCTTGGGAGATGGCCGAGGTTTTACCAATTTTAAAAGACGTCAACTTCGAGGAACCTAACAATTACAGACCCATCTCTCTCCTGCCCATTATGTCAAAGATATGCGAGAGAATTGCTTTAAATCAATTAATGCCTTACTTGTCGTCGAATGAAAGGCTGTCTGTAATGCAAAGTGGAAATAAAAAATTCCACTCGACAGAGACATCACTAATAGGCACGACCGAAGCCATCCTAGGTGGAATAGATAAAACGAAAGTAACCGCAGTGGTATTATTGGATGTGTAAGGCCTTCGACGGTATAAACCATGACATTTTTACCGTGGCCGAGAAGGGCCACTTCCGACTTCCGACTTCCGACTTCTGAAAACTAGGCACAGACCTGTGGATATGGCTGATTTAAAAAACAAAATTGATGTCGTTGCAAATAATACTTCGTGTAACCAAACGTTTCTAGGTAAAAGTTCTTTTGACTTTTGACGACCGCTTTCCCGATGTGTAGGTCACGATCTGGCAAATTGTAAATTCATCGAGAGGCCTTTTTGGCGAGTGCGAGGTCGCTAGAAGGATAATCTTGTTGCTGACAGTTGAATTTACTTCATATAAGGGAAGTTTACATGATAACAAATACCTGATGTTGTTTTTGCTACCGGTTATTTAACCTCGGACTCTAAAGTGTTGGCTTTAGCTCCCTGTCAAATCTCTCGTTCTTTGAAATTTGCATTTAAGCTCACATTTTTTAAGTCCCCCACCCCCCACTATCAAAAACTGTATCAGATGATGAGAACAGCAATTTTAGTCATTATTTCTCAATGTACAAAACACCTTTCAGTAAGGAATAAAACATCATTGTTTATGCTGTTTTTAAATAGAAAGAAACTGACTGCTACCGAGACACTTTCGTGACTCGCTTCAAACGAAAATTAAAAACAACAACTGATCTTTATGACAAATCATCACAGCCGGTTAATCTTTGCACTTTTCAGAGACCTGTTCATAAAAAATTGCGAAAATAAACTTTGCCTTCCTTCAAGATTGAATTTCGAAACGTTGGCGAAATTCTGACCTAGTCTAGCTGTCATTTGATGGTTGTGAACTACAGTCGGAACTTGAAGTAGAAACTCGGACGTTTGGCTCGCAGATTTCGCTAAATTAAAGGCTACATTATTCAGGACATAACGATTTTTTCATGAAAAGGTTTTCATAATTTCGTAGGCGTGATTTTAATGCAAGGATTTGCGGAAAGCTAACCTAGAGGTTGAAGTCATATATTACAAATATGTTCGGGAAAGCGGTCGTCAGAAATCAAAAGAACTAGGTTGCTACTTCAGAAACTCTTTCCTTGCTTTTGTTGTCCGCACTGGAGCGGAATCCGCCCTTTTATTTTCATCTCGCTCTTGCTTTCTTGTTGAATTAACCAAGGACTGAATCCTGCCATTGCTGTTCCTGCTCATCATGGCTGTCCACCTCACCTGCTGTAAGTCAGAAGTCGGAAGTCGGAAGTCGGAACTCAGAAGTCGGAAGTCGCAAGTCGGAAGTGGCCCTTCTCGGCCACGGTACATTTTACTGCAGAAACTACAAGAAGTCGGTATTTCATTTTCGGGCGTCACTTGGTTCTGAACAGTTATTTATCTCAAAGACATCAAGTCGTTCGTATAAATAAGGAATTAGAGAACTTGAGCAACGACGACGGAGACGGCAACGAGAACGTCACAAAACAATAGGCCCAATTAGGAAAAACAATCGCTCTGCACTTGCGCCTTACATTTTGGTACATTTCTTTGCCGTCGTCAGCAAAACAGCGAGCTTAAGCAACGACAACGGCAACGGCAACGAAAACGTCATTTGAAAATGTAACTTCTCGTTATCGTAACTCTTTTGAGATTATTCCAACTTCTTTAACTTGTAAAATGTGGGCGACCTATCCTGGAGCTAAATTAGCAAAAACGGCGTTAAAGTTGGGAAAAAGAAAGAAGGGTTCATCGTCATACGCTCACGTTCTCCACAAAACCTAAAATTTGGTCATTTCACGTTGTTGTTTGCATGAGGACGGCAAAGAAATGTACAACAACGTGACATGACCAAATTTTATGTATTCTAGAGAACGTGAGCGCATGACGGCAAATTTTTCTTTCTATTTCCTTGCCTTAACGTCGTTCATAGCAATTTAGTCCTTAGACAGTTCGCCAGCATATTTTTAGTTAAACAATTTGGAATAATCGTGAAAGAGTTACAAAAACGAGGAGTTATGTTTCGAAATAACGCTTTCGTTGCCGTCGACGTCGTCGTTGCTTAAGCTCCCTGTAGACCCCTTTCAGTTAATTCCCAATCTGGAGGGCAAAACAAAAAGATTATTTTCCATTTGAAAGGTTTGTTTACCCCAGGAGAGAGAAAAACCATTGTTTTGTCCTCCAGATTGGGAATTACTGAAAGGGGTCTATTGTCGGAGCCACTACCCGTAGACAGTACCCTACGAGCCAGTTTAACCAACTGCTCGCAGGGTAGTAGACAGCGGCGTACCACAAGGGAGTATCCTGGGGTCTCTCCTCCTTACAGGGTTCGTACCCTTTTTTTGACTAAAAATTCAAGGACTTTTCCAGGACTTTCAAGGACACATTTTCCATTTTTCAAGGACTCCACGCACTACAAAATAAAGCGATAATCAGCTGTTCATATAGCTAGTGTGCCTACCAGAGGTTAAAGTTTATGTCTTTCTTAGTTCGTCCACAACATTAGCAATTTTGTCCTCAAGGTCTTTACACGTCTTCTCCTTTTCTTTTGCAGTCCTCCTCAAACTATTTGACTTTGTAACCCACGCAAGTTTACCAGTATCTTCTGCTTTCTGTGCAAACTCGTCTGCTGATTTAACAAGACAATCAACCTCAGCTTCTAAACGCCTTCTTTTCTTTTTGAGTTCGTCAAGTTCATCCACTAACCCCTTTCGCTTGAGCTCCACGCCCTCAGCCGTTTTCTTCCTCTTTTGTTCTTCAAGATACGATAAATACTTCTGCCTTGCTCCTGCAGCTGACAAAAGCAGAGGTGTGTTGATTGAAACAGCAAGGACACCTCCTACAGATTGTACATGGTCTTGTACCAGCCTTTGAGCGACGAACGAGCGCTCTTGAAGGTTCTCAACTTCCAGCTGCTTATTGACTGAGAATCCTCTTTCAACGCTGGCTTGGCCATGTGATAATATCAGTAGGTCTGCGACTACTTTCCACAATGATTGGTAGCTTCGCTTCTGTCCCATGTGAAGATACAGAAAGGAATCAAGCCTATCATTGTCAGGATCATAATCTTTGAACTCTGATGGAGAAGAAGAGGGGACCTCTGTAATGAATTGTCTAAACAGTTCTAAAAGGGAATCACAGTCACCTTCCAGAACTTTCCTAGCATTTTCAAGGGTAGTCAAAACTCTCTTGAATTTTGTGATGGAAACATCATGGTCGCTCAGCATGTTCCTTGGATCTAAGCAAGATACATTTCTCACAAGGGAATACTGAATTGGTGCTTTGACAATCAGTTTGCAAACTACTTTCACAAGGAACTCCTTGCATTCCATCTGAAACTGAAGCACTCTTTTCTCTGAAACTGTGGACTTTGCTATCAACTCCTTGATCTTCTTGTCAGCTGTAAACCCCAGGTCAATCTTGGAAGGGGAAGCATGAATGTTGGAGTCAGCAGGGTCAAGTTTTGTAAGCTTCAATGGGGTTTTGGCTTCCCTGATAACAGCGGTTTTCATAAATCTTCTCATTAATCCCCCAAGCATGCTGTACAGGTCTGTAGCCAGGAAAGGAAGCATTGGCTTATCAGTTTGATAGACTGTCAAAAAAGGTGTCACTTGCTTGGCTACTGATAGGAAGAAAGCGACTTTTGCAGTGGTAAAAGGATCTGCAACAAACTCTCGTACAGTTTGAAAGGATTTATTCTGTGGCTGTGGAACTTTCCCTGCCGTTGCACTCTGAGCATAACTGACAATACTGTCCCACATATTCTGTGTACGTTCTGCAACCAAGACATTCTCCAACCACCTGTGTTTACAGAACTTCAAAGCAAACAGTGAGCTCCCTGTTACTTTGGTGAAGTCCTCTCTCCTTGCTGGACTGTCCTGAAAAAGCCAGTGAAGGTTAGAGAACAACCTGTCTAATTGCCATCCTGATGCCACAGCACCATCCTTAAATGCCCCGTGAAGAATATGTAAGCCACAGCTGCCAATGTTCAGCATGTGGCTATTATACTCTTTTTTCACCTCATCAGTCAGCATGCTGTAAAGTTTCCAGTGGACATTGGGTCCATCCATTGACAGCTAGTATGAGAGAAAAAATTCTTGTAATATAGAAGAGGTAACAGATTACTTAATTTCATTTCTCGCATTACTCCCCAGACTTTCTGCCACCGTTCATCACGGGTCCGAGACACGAAATGAACAAGTCACGTACACATTGGAACTATGAAGATTTGCATTGAAAACAAAAAAAAACTGTTAATCATCTTTTGTGCTTCCACGGCAAAATAATAACAGACATTAAAAGATTTCCAGGGCGATATTATTATATTAAATAATGGCATTACACAAGAGGAAAGGCGATTTGCACCACATTACATGAATTTGCGAAACCTATGAGGGAACTGTCTCGGCGAAGAGACGACCATGTTTATCTTTCGTTTATCCTGTTTATATTTAAATAACCCAAACATAACAAGAGCAGCATCCTACCTGATAAACTTTTTTGAGAGGAATTCCTTCTACGCCTGAACGAAAATGAGAAAGCATATCGTCTGCTGTGCCATGACCCATAAACACTGAGGTATAATAGCGACTTTCAACCTGGTGTTTGTCATGATTCCATGAACGAATGTGAATATCCATTTGCTCTGCCTGGCACACGCTATTAAGGCTTTCATCAAACATAAGTACATAAGCTTCTTCTTTTTTCACAACATCCTTGAAAAGTTGTTTGAAGTGTGGAGCCAGCCCAAAACAGACCAAGTATGCACATTTCTTTTCTCCACATGAAAACTGACTCGCAATCCTACTGTCAGGAAACATCGCTTGAAATAATTTGCTAGTACCTTCACATGATTTATAGGAGTAATGAGACATTATCACCTTCAATGCCCATAAAATTTCGGCCTTCAACGTATTATCACGAGTGACACTTTTTTCCATCACCGATGAACTTGCAGTGATGGACTTCGTGGAGTTATTATGTTCGCCACTTTCAGATGTAGTGGATTTTGAAACTACTTTGGCATCATCACTTGTAGTTGCTGGTTGTTGAGAAGAACTGCCAAAAAATCCTGAAACGCTTGCTAATGACCTTTTCTGTGATGTCAGTGTTTGATGTTTTTTTCCTTTCAAGTGACTTGTGAGCGCCGACTCTCCCATGCTCGAAATGTCAACATCCTTCATGCACACAATGCATCGTGCCTTGTGTTTGTCACCCTTGACCTTTCGTAGCCACTCTTTGTACAGCGGTTTCTGAAGCCACAAGTCGCTGAAAATACACTTACGCATTGTTGTAAATCTTTTACTCGTGAAACAACACCCGAATTAACAAACAACACCCATGCAAACAACAGGAAGCACTTTTCGCGGAAAGAGCACAGAGTACAAAACATTTCATTGGCTATTAGTATTGCAGACATTAAACCAATCAGAGCAATCAATATATCCAAGAGCAGGAAAATGTACTCAATGTTACTCAATGTGTGTGGGGCGCTTGATGGACGTTCGGAGAGTTGTAATGATCGTTTGTATTTGTTTTTTACTTTTATGTGTTGCTACTGTGCTGCCAGTAGCATATATTTTTATATTAGGCACTCTAGCATCTAGGATGGATGAAATTAGCTACCAGTTTCAAGGACTTTCCAGCACTGACTGCAATTTTCAAGGACTTTTAAGGCCTTGAATTTTTATTTTGAAATTCAAGGACTTTTAAGGACTTTCAAGGCGCGAACGAACCCTGTCCTCAGTATATACGTGCACGATCTACCATCAGTTTTTAAGCACTGTCAATCTGAAAGCTATGTTGACGACACTAAACTCCACATTTCCTTCTCAATTCAAGACTGGAATAATACTATCCTTGACATTAATGACGATCTCTTAAGAATTCGTAGCTGGTGTTTTGACAATCATCTCTTCTTGAATCCAGATAAGACAAAGCTTATGATATATGGAAGCCGTCAGCTGCTATCCAAACTCCCTGGCGTCCGTCTTTCGTTAATGGGGAAGGAACTCTTACCTGCAAAAGTCGTCAAAGACCTCGGCGTTACATATGACCCGCACCTCACCTTTTCTGATCACATCCTTAAAACTATTTCGTCCTGCGTGTCTAGTGTAGCTCAGATTAGTCGTGTTAAGCATATGTTTGATAAAAACCCTCTAATTATTATAATCAATGCCTTAGTCTTCGGCAAATTGTATTGCTGTTCGTCGGTCTGGTCAAATGCAGCAACTACTAACCTTCTCAAACTCCAAGCACTGCATAACTTCACTGCCCGAATAATCAGTAATACTCAGGCATATTGAGGCATGGCTAGAAGCCTAATTTGCATAAAACCATAAAACAATCATAACATTCCGTAGATATAGGAGAAAACCATCAAACTTGGCAGTCAGATAAAACTTGATGCCATTACCTGATTTTTGTGTTTAAGTGCGGAAGACCTTGGTCACGTGACCAAAAATCAGTTAAGGTCTTCAAGTTTTATGTCACTACCAAGTTTGAAGATTGTTCGTTGAATCTTCACAACGTTTTTATCGTTTTCAGATTTTATGCAAATTTGACTTCAAACCTGCCTTAATATGCCTGAGTACCGGAAAGTTCGATCCTGTGACCCAGTCCTAAAAGAGTTACGTTGGCTGTGCTTGCTTTTAAATGCACGACTGGACAAGCTCCCGCTTACCTTTCGTCGCTCTTTTTAAGTAAGCGGAGATAAGTGGCCGTTAGACTCGAAATTCGCAACTTTTAAACATTCCTCAATTTAAGACCTCTACAGGACAAAGGACCTTCTGCTTTCGAACCGTGTCATTATGGAATAGTTTAGAAAGAAATCTTAAGCTAAGCGAATCTCTGAATATTTTTAAACGACGATTACGAGGTAAACTCTTACGTGAAGTTTTTATCTTCATAATAATCACATAATTCTACCTTATTTCATATCATTTTTGTAATTCCTTGGTACGTTGATTTAATGTATTTTAATTTTAATGTAAATTATTTAGTAGTATTAGTACTGAAAAGCCCCCTTGGGGAGTGCTAATAAATCAAAGCTGCTGATAGCCAATCAGATTCGAGAATTTTGTCATAGTTACAATTTCCTCAAATGAGGCCTTCCACTGGGTAGAAGCAACACAGCGACATTGATCCATAAACAGTCTACAATCTTCTCCCAAAACACCGACAGAAATTGGCAGAAAAATCGCGACAGTTTGCAACAGCGACAATTCACTTTCCTTTCCTCTTTGTTTTCTTTGCGACAGTGACATTTGTCCCTAAAGAAACAAGCGACAGACAGAGTCGTAAACGAGCGACGACACTAGACCACCCCTTGGAAGGCCTCTAAAATGCCATTAACAAATACCACTTACCTGGCGTAATATCTTTAACCTGAATTTACATAACAAATTCTCAATTAAACGGATAACAAAACATAAACGTCAGATAGACGTTAATTTGGCTTTTGTCCATCCTATTTTTAATGATAAATCGTTACTGGATATACGTGTATGCAATAACTCAACTTGAAATGTGGGTTTAAAGCTTCAGGGAACGATTTTTATTTATTTATTTATTTATTTATTTATTTATTGATAAGCATTTAGGAAATAAATCCATGGAGGTACAACAAGAGGACACGAAGTCCATTACAAAGGTCGACCTCCAGTGGTCAGAGAGCGAAACAACGGAATAGGACAGACACTAGGGGTGGTCACAGCCAAAGTTTTGTTACGTCCCTAGTGGTTCTTTTACATCCCACAGAGTCAGATTAAGTGGAAGTATTGTGAGATGGGACCTACGGTTTATCGTCCTTATCCGAGAAGACGACAAAGTCTAACCGTTTGTAGATGACATTAGGGCCGTTTATACGAGAGAAAATAAGCCGCGGTTTACTCTGGCCACGGCTTACATAAGACGCGAACACTCCGTATAAATGGTACAAAATCTACGTTCACGGCTTTCTCAAGCTGCGGCTTATCCTAGCCTAGGAGTTTTTTACTCGGCCAGAGTAAGCCGCAGCTTATTTTCTCTCGTATAAACAGCCCTATTGTGTTGGTCCAGCCGGGGTTTGAACCCGCGACCTTCCGCACGGTAGTCCGGTGCTCTACCAACCTCGACCCTGGAAACGTTTTGATGACATTTGAGTTTTATCCTTTCTTTCTTTCTTTCTTTCTTTCTTTCTTTCTTTCTTTCTTTCTTTCTTTCTTTCTTTCTGTCTGTCTGTCTGTCTGTCTGTCTGTCTGTCTGTCTGTCTGTCTGTCTTTCTCTCTCACACGTGTACACACGCTGAAAGCGACTCTTAAACAAATCGGACTATTTGCTCAAAATAGTACGTTCTACGATGGAAAATTCTACGCTAAAGGATTGTTTATCATATGATAGTACTTTAAATTACTTTCTTTGGTCAAGTAATGTTGACTCACTCAAGATTTTGGTGTCGGAAATTTCGAAGAACACGGCGATTGCTTCAGCCGAGGTGAACGAAGATAAACATCACAAAATGCTCTCGTTCAAGGCCGCGGACTGCACAATTAAATTGTACACTACTACAAAGAAGATCATTATTCAAGGTTCTGGCAGTGCAAGTTTGACAAAGGCATTCTCCGACTTTTTGAACGTTAAAGACAACGGAGATGAAGCAAGGAATAGTAATAATGGCGGCCAGCAAAGCGAAGCTCCGGCAGCAGATGAACATATTGAGACGTATGCAATAGAACAATTAGATCCGGCGGATGCTTTGACTACTACAAGTCAGGATAAGGTAAAATCTGATTTACAACTAATAAAAGAGGAGATAAAGATGATGAAAAATGATATCTCATATATTTTGAATGATGGCGGGAAAATTAACATATCTTCTGCTGGTGCTGCTGAAACTGAAAATTTGAATTTCAAATTACAGGAAGAGAATAATCTACTTCGTAATCAACTGAAAGTCGCGAAAGATAATCTAGCCGAGCTGAAGGAAGTGATAGGAACCCTTGAAAGCGAAAAATCAACTCTTATTTCAACGATAAGAATTTTGCAACGAAATGATTTAAAGCTCAGTCAAGATGAGGCAT
Source organism: Pachyseris speciosa (assembly GCA_016490735.1). Classification (NCBI taxonomy): domain Eukaryota; kingdom Metazoa; phylum Cnidaria; class Anthozoa; order Scleractinia; family Pachyseridae; genus Pachyseris; species Pachyseris speciosa. Next base: position 569,521 of record JAEMWC010000084.1, on the reverse strand, counting down.
ATAATTTTACGGCTGTTGGGTCAATAACAGAAGCTGTCACGCCATCAGAAGCAGTCACGCAAACAAGTATCCCTGTTGTTAGACCTGCAAAGAAAACCAATCAAAACGGCAAAAAGAACCAGAGCCAGAAGAAGAACCAGAAAGGCAGTGGCAACAGAAAAGATGAGAAAAAAGAGCAGGAACACGGCCCGCAGTATACATTGTTAGAATCAAGTAACTCACGGCCCGGCACAAGCTTCAATCGGCAATCTGACCAACAAGATTCAGAAAATCGGGTAGTTATTCTTGGCGATTCTACTGTGAAGGGATTACAATGGTGGAAAATGTCAAAAAATAACACTAAAGTTCAGATGAGGTGTTTCCCGGGTGCTACAGTGAGCGATATGGAAAGCTATGCCATCCCAACTGTTCGTACCGACCCAAGTGAGATCATACTACATGTTGGCACGAACGATCTTCGCAACAGATCTCCTCGGGAAGTCGCAGAAGATATTATAAATCTGTGCGAAGACATATCGCAGAATACCACAGCTAGTGTAACCATTTCAGGCCTCACCCATAGAACAGACGAGCCAAGCATGGGGGACAAAGTAACCGAAACGAACAGGATTATCAAGTCATTTGTAAGTGGCCGTGACTTAAGTTTTATTGACAACAGCAAAATAGGAAGCAGCATGCTGAACAGTAGTGGCCTGCACCTAAATCAGAAAGGTAGCGCAGCACTTGCTAAGAATATTTTGAATCATATTAGTAATTGTTATTGATTTAAAGAAGTCAACAGTTTTTTGCCTGAATGTGAACCAAATTGTTATGATGATATGACCTCTGCCTTGAAAGTGAGGGGCTTCAAAATTGCGAGTATTAATGTTGCTAGTCTCCCGCTGCACATTGAAGAGCTTCGACTAATTATGGCTGATCAGTGTCTTGATTTGCTAGCTGTTAATGAGACTAGACTCGATTCTACAATAACTGACAACTTGGTTCATATTGACGGCTATTCAATCCTAAGAAAGGATCGAAACCGTAATGGCGGCGGCGTGTGCATTTATCTTCGATCGAATATTAATTATTGCCTTAGAAATGAAATAATTCCCAATAACGAGTTTGAAATGTTAAGTGTTGATATTAAAAAGCCTAATAGTAAAGCTTTTAACGTAACTGCGGCCTACAGGCCCCCTAGCTGTACGGTTGGCTTCTTTGAAGCCTTAGAAGCTATTGTTCGCATTATTGACATGGAATCTAAGGAACAAATTATCTTAGGCGATTTAAATTGCAATTATCTATCGGATAGAAATAACATGCACCTGTCTCAGTTGAAGCAATTAAGTTCGACCTATCAGTTTCAACAATTAATCAATGAACCTACTAGAATTACGCCAAATTCTAGTACACTTATTGATATAATATTATCAAATGAACCCTCAAGGATTTTAAAATCAGGAGTGGTGCATATGGGATTAAGTGACCATAGTATGGTCTATGCAGTACGTAAGTTTGCCATTTCATCTAAAAACACTCATAAGCATGTGACCACTCGTTCTTTTAAAAACTTTAATGCAAGTGCTTTCAGAGAAGACCTAAAGTCAGCGCCCTGGGATAGCCTAAGAAATTGCACTACTTCCGATGAAATGGTTGAAATCTGGGAAAATATGTTTTTAAAAATAGCTGACGCTCATGCGCCCATAAGAACGCGGCGAGTAAGAAATAAAAAATCCCCTTGGATTACTACTGATCTGAGGGAGCTGATAACAGGTCGAAACAGACTGAAAAGGCAGGCTATATTAACAAAACAGCCATCTATCTGGGATAAATATAGAAAAGAAAGAAATAGAATAAATAATGAGATTAAAATGGCAAAAGCGAATTATTACAAATCAGAAGTGGAACAAAATGTGGGTAACCCGAAGGAAATATGGAGGGCAATCAATGAATTAACATATCGTAAGTGCACTAGTAACTCTTCAATAAGTGAACTAAAAAGTGGTGATAATTCCTTCACAAAACCCGCAGAAATGTGTGAGATTTTAAATGACCATTTTACATCTGTCGGTCCAAACCTAGCCTCCACACTGCCTAGTGGTAATACAAGTTTTGACTCTTACATAAAGCCTGTTTCCACGACTTTTAATTTACAACATACCTCTGCCACTGAAGTTTTAAAGTTATTAGGTAAATTATCTCCGAACAAGGCCACTGGCCTTGATAACATCTCATGTCGGCTTCTAAAAGAAGCCGGCCCAATTATTGCCACTTCTTTAACCTGTATCATAAACAAATCCATAGATACTGGCCTCTTTCCTTCACAGTGGAAAATGGCTAAAGTATTTCCTTTGTATAAAAAGGATGATCGCACAGATGCACAAAACTATAGACCAATATCTGTCTTGCCAGCCATTTCTAAGATTTGTGAAAGGGTAGTCTACGATCAACTATACGGGTACTTAAATTCAAATGGCCTGTTAACAAAAAACCAGTCTGGATTTCGTTCCCTTCACTCTACAGTGACAGCGCTGTTACATTTAACAAATAATTGGTATCTTAACATTGACAAAGGCATGACCAATTTGATTGTGCTTCTCGATCTTGCCAAAGCCTTTGATACCGTTTCACATAATATTTTATTAAAAAAGCTTGAGCTCTATGGTCTGAAGGGTGTAACGCTCGACTGGTTTTCATCGTACCTATCAGATAGGCAACAGCAGTGTGTAGTAGAGGGCTGTGTATCTAAGCCCCAGTTGATAAGTTGTGGCGTTCCACAGGGTTCAATTTTAGGCCCTTTGTTGTTTTTAATTTATATCAACGATCTCCCTGGATGTCTTCTCCATACCAAAGCACACATGTATGCCGATGATACCACGATATATGCGTCCTCTGTATCCACTGCTGAACTATATGCCAAGGTAAATAATGACCTAACTCGCGTTAGGGACTGGCTTCTTGCAAATAAGTTAAGCTTAAATGTCACTAAAACGGAGTATATGTTCTTAACAACTACCTTCAAATTATCTAACTTAGGAAGAGACTTTCCAATTAAGATTGGCAACAATCATGTTAAACGAGTCCAAACAACAAAATATTTAGGAATTCACTTAGATGAAAATCTTAAATGGAACGAGCATGTTGACAAACTTTGTTCAAAAGTCAATCGATCCATCAGTGGTCTAAAACAGGCACGTGATTATGTACCATTAGATGTTCTAAATATTATTTATAAATCTCTTATCCAGCCTGTGTTCGACTACTGCGACGTTGTTTGGGACAATTTAGACCAGGGACTTGCCACTAGGATCCAGAAATTACAAAATCGTGCTGCACGCATAATAACCTTTCAAGGTTATGACGTTCGTTCAGCACAAATACGAAAACAACTAAACTGGGAAGAGCTTGCCTCAAGGCGTCAAAAGCACTTAAGTCTATTAATGTATGATACAGTTAATGGAAATGTACCTAGTTACTTAAGCGATCTTTTCTCGAATGTCTGTGGGAACAACCCTTATAAGTCTATGCTAAGAAATGCGGAATATAATGTTGTATTGGACCACGTTCCAAAAACAGAATATTATAAGGGGTCTTTCTCATACAGAGGAGGAATGCTGTGGAATTCATTACCAAATGACATAAAAGCGTCCGAATCTAAAGCTATCTTTAAAAGAAAACTGGCTAGTAGGCAGGCAAACTGTTGACTACATTTTACCATATTTTATTATTTGTACATATTTTTAGTGTAGTTGTACAGTATTTACTTCTGTTTCTATACGGCTTTCATGTAAAGAAGTTATGTAACTTATGAAATTACCGTATTCAAATAAAAGTGAATCAATCAATCAATCAATCTTTCTTTCATTCATTTTTTTAAATTACAAATGGGTTATTGGCCAAACTTGTTCGGTCAAGATGGCGGGATATTGGCCAAGTTCCTTATTTGCGTCTTTATGGACCGAGACGAAGTCGAGGTCCATAAACAAAAGGATTTATTATATGACTCAAAGGATGCTATTAAAAGACAGTAAAACGCGGGACGAACGGGCTATCCTGAGCGGTCAAGATGGCTCCATCATGACCTCGCCAATCACAGCAAGAGAATTGATTCATCTTGACCACTGAAAGAGCCAGTCATATATTAAAACACGGTATAGAAACAGAAAAGTTGTCCACAATCCTATAACTGGCCTGTCAGTGGGATATTGAAAGGGAATGATTGCTACAGAATTTCGCATTGTTTCATTGTGATTCCCCCCTCTCCACTGCCGCTACATTCTGTCGTCGAGGTTAAGACTGGTGATCCTCGCTGGTGATACTTGCAATCTGATTGGCTCTCAACACGTGCAATTTATTCCCAAATTGCACCATTTTTGTACTCTGAATCGCATCCTTTCTGCAACCCATCAAAATCAAAATGAAATAATATTAACCTATCAAATTTCATGGATAAACAAATATTAATATTGACAAAAAATTGTGATTTCTAAATGGGTGTAATAAAGTGGTAAGTGAACTTTGTGTCGTGCAATTTTGTTCTGAGGGCATCCTTGTGATTTCAAATCGAACTCGCGCTGCGCGCTCGTTCGATTTTCAAATCGCGACGGGTATGATTTCAGAAACAATTGCACTCCACTCAGTTCATTTACCATTATTAAGTAGGATTCGTGCAAATTGCAGATATCTTATACAAGCTGTAGAAATTTCTTAATTACAGAGTGAAATCTTGATAGTTATGGTAGATAACGGTTGATAGGTACGGTGAAATCTTGAATTTTGTATACAAGAATAAGTACTAACCCTTTTTAGTAGACCTTTCCATTTTTTTTTCAACTTTTGAATTTGACCAGGTAGCAAACCTGTTAGAAAGAGCACCTGAAAAAACACCAAAATGGCCGGGTATGCGAGTCGCATCTTGCAAGATAGCGAAAATATAGTTCTACAAAGTCATAAAATTTTGCAGACATTTGTATGTAATGTTTACAATATCAACGGTAGTGCTGTATCGCTATTTACAAACTCGAGGCGAAGCCGAGAGTTTGTGAATAGCGATACAACACTGACGCTCATATTTTAAACTCCTTGTGGAATGAATAATTTGACGTCAGTATCGTTGATGTGTAAGGAAAGCATGCATGACTTGTATTAGTATTACTCGTGAAATTGCCATTGTTTGGATTGTTGATTGTTTGGACAAAGATTGTTATTATTTACGAATATTAGTGTAATTTTCGCGTTGCCTTTAAAGTTTGTTTCATTAGTGGTTAGACAAAATTCAAATCTGTGCCAGTAGTATTGAAGCATTTTGTTTTCGGCCGGCGAGAGATGTGATTAGATGGCAGTTGACGTAAGTGCACTGAGTAAAATGCTCCCTGATAAGTTATGTAAAAAGACCGCTCATTGTCTGAGCATAACGTGCGCTACAAGGCCTTATTCGCAATGGTGTGAATGAAAAGCAGACAAGGGAACGCACAGGTCATAGATTCAGATTCTTTATTTCGTTACCAAAAGCCTACCCTGCAGGCAGAGGCCCTTCGATCTTCCCAGATAAGTCGGGAGGTGACTTATCTAGGAAGATCGAAGGGCCTCTGCTCGCAGGCTACCAAAAGCCAAGCGAGAAGCAAGTTAAGATTTTTAGTGATGCTCTTGCTCCGCCAGACAATTTGTTTTCTGGTTCGGAAATGAAACAAGAAGATACTTGTGTTGTGAGTGATATCATAGTTTTGTCAAGCACTGTAGGTGATGATATATCAGATGAACTGTGACAGTAGCTTGTCTCGATATTCCTGACTGTAGTTCAAGACCAAAAACAAATGTTGTCAACAAAGATAGTTTGCATAGTAAAGGAAGCACTGATGTTTTACCTGCCTTAGCAAATAAGAGTAAAGTGCAAGGGGAGCAAAAGGCGCAAAGTGATGTTTCTTCTAATGTCTTGAGTCCAGTTTTTAATAACTGTACCATACATTTTTAGATGACTGAAAAATAGGGCCTCTATTGAATGGGAAGTAATTAAACGTGACTCATGTCTCATTTGTCGTGTTCATACAAGAACGTGTGGTTGTATACTTCGTTACAACCAGAAGTGACTGTATATAATTCATTTAAGTATTGTATTAATTTAATTCATCAATTCCAGCTTTTCCCTGCTACCCTTTCAAACCTTCCCCGTGCTTTCAGACAGTTGAACTTATTCACTATTTACAGAACCATGCACGTGACCTGAATAGTGCATTTCTCTGCCATCCAGTGGTTTAGATCTTACCTCACGAATAGGTCACAAATCACAACAGTTGGAAATACTCCTCAGCTACTAAAATGCCCGTTGGGATACCTCAAGGCAGTATCCTTGGCCCGCTACTATTTTTGATTTACGTGAACGACCTTCCGAATGGTCATCTAGCAAGTGATCTCGTTCTTTATGCCGATGATACTATAATCCACTACTCATCTAAAAACCTTAGTGATCTTCAACACGATATCAATGCTGACTTGGTAACAGTATCAGATTGGTTCACAAGAAATCTCCTGACTCTTAATTTATCAAAATGCAATTTTGTTATCTTTGGAAGTCGGCATCGGAATCGTATCGAAGACGTTTCCATTCAAGTAAATGGCACTAGAATTGATAGAGCACACTCATTTAAATACTTGGGCGTAATACTTCACCAATCTATGTCTTGGGCAGATCACGTCGATGCCATCTGCATGAAGATTAATCAGAGGATAGGACTCATTAGGAGTTCCATTAGGGGAGTCAGAAACCTATTGCCATTGCAAGCCTGGGTTACCTTATACAATTCCCTAATCTTACCTCTAGTTGATTACGGAGACGTTGTATGGGGGGACAAAAATAACGATACCTTGATGTTAGACTTGCAGATCCTACAAAACAAAACTGCTTCACACCTAGGAAATATAAAGTAAACCTCATCCGTACGCTCACTTTTCGTTGTTTCCACATCTGTTCGTCACCTTCTCTTTTGCGGTCTTGTTTAAATGAACTGAGGAAGTTGTTGTTACAAAACGGTCAATTACAACATTA
>JAEMWC010000084.1:502500-557500 GCA_016490735.1 Pachyseris speciosa | reverse complement strand
ATGCACACTTATTACTGACTCTGATTTATGGAGCGCGATATTTGAATGCTCTCAAATTTGGTAGATAAATCTGACATCGGTGAAGCCGTGATTAAGTAAGTAAGTAATTTTATTTATCCACGTATCGCACATGAGCGAAGGCTCGTTTAAGTACAAATGTGCCATAGAAAATGAATTAGGAATTAGAATGTGATATTTTATATAAATATACAGATAAAAAAATAATAATAACAATAAGAAGAAGAAGAAGAAATAAGAAATATGATAAAATAGAATGAATCGATTACCTAATTAAATAGTTAATTAGATAAATTAAGATAATAAATAAATATATATATATAAAGGAGAAAATATGGGTAATTAGGCCGTCTATTTAACAAAAATCACAGCTGCAGTCATAAGAAGATGATAATTGTATCTGTTGTAGGTTTCTTCTAAATAAAGAAAGTGATTCCGATGTCCTTATATTGTCTGGTAAATTGTTCCATTGTTTTCCGGCCTGGTACAAGCTGAACGGCAAGCTCGAGGGTGGGGGCGGGTAGAACGACAGCTTGCGATCTTGTCTAGTCCTCGTTTATAATTGCACCCGACTGTATACTTTCCTTCCTTTAACGAGCCTTCCAATAACGGGGTGGTATATACATTTTTCCATGTTGAAGCTGAAAGGTACACCGCATATAGTACAGAAGCAAGCAATGCCGATGTCATACTTGTCGCGGCCTGCAGCGTTTAAAAGTTTTTTTTTTTTTTTACAGCAACCGTTATCCCCACCTGCCACTCCAGCGTAACTTTTTGCACCGAAAGAACTCTACCAGCACACCTCTCCCCCCGGGGAAAATTTGTCTTTTCTTCGGCCTTTCTGATCATTTAAACTTGCCGCTCGCCTGCTAATCCGAAAATTCGAAAGTCCCGCGTGTATTTTGAACCTGTTGCAGCTATTGTTCAAAAATGACCGCATTAAGTCACTTTTTGGTCTTAGAACAAAGCCTACTGTTATTAAAGTTGATCCGCTTTTCTTGATACGAGAGTGTGTTGTGACCTCTAATGAAGTCCATTTTGTTTCTTTAGCTGGTAATTACCGGGAGCTTCGAGAAACAGGCCCCAGTTCTTTTACGTGCAACCCACTACCCTGAAACCCTGTCCGGTTTACTGCACGAAGAACGAAGTATCCGGTAAAGGACAACGTTGGCCCCATCGTTTTTGTTGTTGTTTTTTTTTTCTTTTTTAGAACGGGGAGGAGTGGGAAGGAGGAAAAGACGTGAATAACAGGTTAAAGCCGTAACACGGAACAGTTGTCACGTGTGAGGGTTATTGAGCTGAAGCGAGGGGATATATGTTGTGGTTCAATTTTTATTTTCCTTTGTTTTGTACTCATTATCATACATTACCATACACAAGAACAAATGAAAATAAAAATTGATCCAAGGATAACATTGAACTAAAGCATATACAACACAATCTCCTGGAGTTGACACCTCGAACGCCGCAAGAGGAAAATATATCACATATCCCCGACGGACAGGCTAATGGCACAGTTATTTTCAGTTCGCGGGACACGATACCAATTCAATGAGTTGAATTCCCATGTTATTTCGCATGGCCTCGTAGGGAGACACGTGCTGGAATTTGATGGTAAATTTGTTTTACTGTTTTATTTGCGGTACATAGTTATCCTCCTTCTATTTTTACTTCAGGTTCAAAAGCGAAGCGAGATGTGGTGAGACAAGAGAGGATGAAGGTAAGTTATTAAACACTTTACAGATAAACGTCAATGTATAACTCTAATAGCTAGTTGTTTTATTTGGTCAGTAAGATTTGCATAATACAACACTAGGTATGCATGAATTTTCCGATTCTAGTGAAACGCTTTTCACGTCCGTTGTTTGTTTGCGAGAAATAGTATGAGAGAAATGCATGTACAATCTATGTCTGGAACTGCGTGGTATTCCATCTTTCAAGTTGTCTCTTCGAGGGACATAGTCTACGGGAATACATCTATCCCGTTGTTCTGTTACTCAACATGGGGAGACTGGCACGAGTTAGGATAATAAGACGACAAACGAAGTGTTTTTCGACCTTTTGAAGGCCGCTAGCGTAGCTTCCGTTAATTTTCTTTAATCTAAATAAAAATATCTGCCAGTGGTAACAGTTCCGTGTCCACCCAAACATTTCCACAATTCTTGCTCGTACCAGTCTCCTCATAGTCTCTGTAGTGGGGCTAAGGCAATAGCTGATAACAATTCCACATACTCCCATGCAAGGGTTCTGCAATACCTTCTTCTGAAAAGAACAAAGAAATTATAAACCAAGCCAACCCATTGGCAAGTATCGTTTGAAATGTAGTTTTACCACTAAGATCGCACTTGAACGCCGTGAGCAAGAGGTCAAAGCTGGACTTGGGTGATACTGTAATACAAAATACCAGCAATAACAAAACATACAATTTATAACTCAACGCGGGAAATATTGCATGATTTTCTTCTGCCTAGTGTCTTTAAATTTCACTACGTTCATGTTCTAAGTCGCGTCTTGTACTAGTTCTCCATAATACGCCGTGATAGTCTTCAGTTTCTTGTTAACGAAATTCTGCTCAATTTCCATTTTGCCACCTGGCCCAGCAAGAGATGATAGCTGCTCAACATTCACATTGCGAGGCATAAAATAAGCAATGTTCTCCGTTATAGTTTTAGTTTCTTCGAAAACCCGAACGCCATCCAGTGTTACCATGGTTTTCAAATTAAACACTTGTGCATTGGCATAATTTGGCCCACCCCAAGGTGGGCTTAGAAAAACCACATCAGCCTTCAGGTTGGGTATCAAATGCATGTAGTCCCCGACAATGAATTCAATTCGATCCTCAACTCCGTAGACAGTCGCATTATGTCGGGCGAGTGCGATTTTCACTGGATCGATATCAATTGCAATAACACGCTCACAGGTGAAGGCAAACTGGATTGCATTTCCACCAACACCACAGAAAGCATCAATGAGCAAATCGCATCGGCATCTCTCAGCAATGTGTTCAGCTATTCGTTCAGGCGTTACAGAAAACCATCCTTCTTTGTCCATTTTAATACCTTCATCAAATCGCGAAAACAAGCGGTACCTCTGCGCCCAGTATTTACCAATGTCAGGGTCTTGCTCCAATTTTGTAATAACTGCAGTTCCATTAACAGCTTCCTGTTCAGATGTTGGAACACCATCAGCTACATGGTGCATTGGTTTAAGGTTGACTGATGCTTGACTCGCCTCAGGTTCTGCAGGTAATTGGTCACTTGTACGATCCTCATTTACCGCACTAGCTGTAGAGCTGCCGGAGTTAGGGCAGCTTCTTACCGCAGTTAAAAATTCCTTAACTTTACCAAGCGTCCGAGACTCCTTCACCTCCTCGTCCACGTCACGGTCCTGAACAGAACGCCTGTTAGTACTTTGTTCTTCATCCCTTTGCACGTCTTCGTCATCTTCAAATCTAAGATGCACTCCCTTAGATCCGGGAACTTTGGGCATCTGGTGCATGTTCAGAAACTTGTTATTGAACTCGAGGTTTGACTGGAATGTGATTTTGCCACCGGAGACCTTTGGCAAATCCTCATGTGATGATCCACGCGATACTTTGAATCCTATCAATTCATAAGCTTTCTCTAGTGACAGCGAGTTCTGTTCCTCCACATCCAACTCGTGTGCTCTTTTAAGACTCTTGTTCCTCTCCTCTGGAGGTGGTTCTTCTCCATCGCTGGCCGCACTGTTTGTACTGGCAGCTCGCTGCTGTGGTTGGTGTTCGGCACCTATATTAACCGTCAGAGTTCTCGTTTTCTGACTTCGCCGTTTCTTGTTCTTCTTTGTCTGTTTTTCTCCTGATCCGTGAGAAACCACACTTCTCGGTGCCTGGTAAGAGCTAGCACAGTTGGTGCCCTCGCTTGTGTCTCCTACCTGCTCGTCAAAGGTGTATCCCTGGCTGCACCAGTACTTGTACTCGTCATAGTAATAATTGTACACTTCCCAGTATGTCTGTTCCCATAGCATTCTCACTTGGTCTGATGTCAGCTCAGACATTGAACTTGACCAGCTAAGTTTTACCGCATCACCGTCTTCAGAGAAACAGGGATCTTCCTCCTGCTGATAACCTTCAAGTGCTTCGTTTGCTCCTGAGGTGCCATGTTTTTCAGTCTTCCCGACCACTGAGTCATTGTCACTAGTTGCTAACTGGGTATCTTCTGTGCTCGGGCTGTTCTGTTTGGAGACAGTACAAGAAGCCAGTTGGGTGACCTGAACTTCTGCAACCTTACAAAGATCCAGTTCTGTTGTCAAAGTATCTTCAACCATGCCTACAGCTGAACAAGTTATTTCAGCTGAATCATCGACATCCTTGTCTGCAGATGATCTAATTATTTCGCCAAGAGATTCATCATTGACTTCGCACATTTTCGAAGATCTTTCATTTTCAATATGTCCGTAGACGTCGGCTAGATCCGGGTAGAGGTTCTTCCAGCTTTCCCAAACCAAAGAGAAACCGTATATCTTCCAATAGTCTTCCCAACCCTCAGCATGGTTACCTTCCTCGATCCGGTTTTGGAAAGAACAAGAACCATCTTGAATGGGAGTATCGCCAGGCAGGTCCTTCATTTTGTTAGTGTTACCAGGGGAAAGCACTCTCGTTTCCGAAGATCCTCCCTTGGTGGAAATGTTTTCACTTCCCAGAGGTTCACTTGCTTGGATGAAGGAAGCACTTGCCTTGTCACAATTTGGGTCCGCGGTAACTTCACTCCCGTAACACTGGTTTTGTAAATCGCAAACTTCCACATCACTATTGTCTTCTTGTGTGCTTTGCGCATAGAACTGCCCAACTACCTCACCACATCCAGTTTCCAGCGTTGTATTGTCTTCTTGCTCAACAATCTTGCTTACATCATTAACATTATCTGACTCTAGAGTTTCTGCCTCACATTTATACGCTTTCTGTGGTGTGGTGTGGCCTTCTACATCCGATGCATTGGTAGAGTGTTCCCACGTGCTGAAACTTTCGTTCTGGGAATTGTAAGTGCTATTTTGTGTGTCAAGAGGGGAAAGATTAGGTAAGGGGTGATCTACACTGCTTTCAGCTGCAAAGATGGCGTCTGCCTGTTTCCATGCTTCACTTTTATTGGAGTCAAGGGAATCGGTATTACAAGCGCACGAGTAGTTCTCAACTTGAATGTTATCACCTTGGGGTAGGGCATCAGCCAAATGTGATGCAGTAACACAGACAGTACCGTCCTCAAGGGTGGCAGGTAGTTGTTCTTGGTACTGATTCTTGGGCGCCTCATTCACAAAACTGTCAGCGCTGGTAGATGTGTGATACATCTGCTTTCCTCTGGCTTTTCCATTTCTTTTCTTTTTCTTTGCTTTCTTCTTCATTCTTACCTCATCTTTGTCAGGTTTGTATGGGATGTTCTGCAAAGGTAAAGTTATAAGTTACGACTGGTGTATAAAAAGCCAAGGCGACAAATCGGTGGGAATACCGTTTGAAGCATCAAGGCATCAACACCATGATTGATTCATTTTATTATCGATCAAGTTTTCGTTACTTTTGAGGGCAGATTTCATTAGATGTTTTGTTCAAATTAACACTCGGTCGTTAGTCCTGAAAGCAACTCAACCAGGGCAAAACACTTTTCATTTAAGTCCTTTTCCTGGAGCCAACCAAACTGACCAAATGAAGCGGGATGTCTCACTTTCGGGTGATTTATATCCCTTTATAAAATGTTCAAAGAAATCCATGGATTATGATTGGTTGTTTCAAGTGTATTAGATCTCAAAAATGCAAGTGCTGTACATCACACACATGCATTGCTCTAATTACAACACATGGCAACATCATGAGTACATATGTCATGGATCAATTTTATCCTTGGTTCAATTATATTTTCCTTTGTTTTGTACTCATTATCATACATTACCATACACAACAACAAAAGAGGATAAAATTGAACTACACCATATATGTATGCAAATCTTTGGACCTCTTATCAAGGCAACAATAAAAAGCTAAAAAATCATATCCTTCAAACAATATTTAGAATCCTTTCGTACATCAAAGCTAAGCTTGAAAGTATTATGAACTTTTATCAACAGCCCTCAATTTGAAAGCATGTGCAAATATTTTCATGAAGACATAAATGCAATGTTGAGTCGTACAGGCACTTGGAAATTTTGAAGAACACTCCAGAAATGCAAGAAGCACTTGCCTGCAGCTCTCTACATGTAGGTCCTTCTCTTACAAGTGTTCAAAAAAATTACTATGTGCCAACGTGCACAGGCATGTGAAAGTAAATCAATGGCCTAATTATGTAATGAACAGTACACACCTCTTCATCAGAGTCCAAGTCATGGGGGGAGTTGAGGAAGCAAGTTGGTAAACCCATTTTCATCATCAGGTGTAACTCCTGTAAACTTGTCTCATCTGGTTTCTCCATTTCATGAAGGAATGGTGCCTTAGAAAGTGCTCTCAGTTGACTTGGAGTCAGATGGTGAATCAGATGTTGCTCCCCTTCACACTAAATAAAGAAAAAAGCTCATTTGTTACAAGATGAGGTCAACATCTCAAACTTTTATCTCAACTCTTTTTCAGGGATCAAGAACAGTTTGAACTTGTGAACCCATTTTGTGACTAGTTTGATGTCCTCCGTCTTTACACTGTAACTTCACAAAAAGACACTGTTCTGCTTACAGGTATGTAACAAAACAAATTTGCCCTTTTTCGTCTTTCCTTACCATGTAAAATCCTTTTCATGGAAGAAATAAGAATTTACGTACAGTAAGCTACTTCCTGTACCTTGTATGAATCTAAGAGTGTGTTCCTTTCGGAGAATCCAAAAACGGATTTTTGATCCGAGATTCACCAGATTTCACAAGCAAATGGAACACAAAATCCGAAAAGAGATTGTGTTACTATGGCAACTTTGCATATTCATTAAATACAGCATCAAAACTGACCAGGTCAAGCACAAGAGAGCTTGTCACTTGTTTTTCAAATACCGACCATTGTGTCCTGGCGTTACGTGCACAGAATCAGAAAGAAAGGTGTGAGAATTGAAAATTATAGAGCTTGCAAACTTTCCGCAGTCACTTTCAAATGTCTAAGCGAACAGTCGACAGCTTGCAACGATTATAGCAGTTGTATGTGGTACCTGCCATAACACATCAGCACAACCTACTTCAAAAGCAAGTACTTGTGACTTGATGAGTCTGCGGAAACCATGAAAGCCTTTGATCTGAGGCAGATAGATTTGACGTGACAAGGTGGAGTGCTTATTGTGTTTATAGGCGAGTTTGTAAAGTGATGGCTGTAAATTTTTTCCAGCAATTTGTGGAGTTTTCTTCTGGTCAAAGGCTTACAGGAGGATGACAAATCTGAAGAGATAAATATAGATTACAGCATAGAAAGTGTGATGTACTGATTTTTATTCATGAGTTGCAAAACTTGGGAAAACAAACGAGTGAGCCCAGCAAACGAGTGAGTTTTCCACAGTTTTGCAATGAGTGAATAAAAATCTGTACAAAGCACTTTCTATGCTGTAATTTGTTTATTATATAAATTATATAACAAGAATTAAACCTATACTTGAAATCAGTTTTATTTTTCCCGATTCAATAAGCTCACATGAAGAACAGCAAAAAATTCAAGACTGATCTACATGACCGAGTCTAATAAAAAAACATGTCCAGTTTCCAGGACATCAACAAGTAGACAAAGAGGCTACACAAGCTTAAATATTACTTCCTATTTAGAATAACTGAAAAATATCGGAGAATTCGTAAATAGAAAGTGTGAAATGTTTTCGATTGTCTCTAGTTACTGTCAGATTCAATCATGTGATGGCGGCACTTTGCGCTGTACAACGACAAATTCGCACTCTGTTGACTTACACTGTTTATAGAAATGTTGAATGTTCCTCCTTGAATGTTCGCCCCCTTGTTTTTGTTAGATTGCTTCTCAATAAAATCATTTAACAGTAAATCCAGTGGAACAAAACGGGAAGCCAAAGCCATGTTTTTGAAACACAAACTTCAAGTGGGCGCTGAGTTGAAGCCCGCGCTTCTTGGCAGCCATGTGAGTGCTTTGCTCTGATTGGCTAAGTGATTCTACTCGGGATGGTGATTGGTTATATTTTCACATGTAAAGAAAGCTGTACGCAAAGCTGATTGGACATATCCCTTTTTACACATGTGAAAATATAGCACATATAGAATTCTATTTGCAAGGTTTATTACTAAATAATAAAACATTTTCCTGAAGCTACATGTATAGAAGCGATCGATGGTTGTCATATAACCTATCAATACCTATCATAAACAGGAAAAACAGCTGGTCAATGAGATTAATCTCAAATCCACCGGTGAAAGGAATGAAGCAGATCACAAATCCGAAAATCTGGATTTAGAATCGCTGATTTCAAATCCAGTGAATCTTTACCCAGAAAGGATTCATTAGATTCAAAATCCAGATTTGGATTTGCGGAAAGAGAACACGAAATCCATTTTTAGATAAAAAATCGGGTTTTGGATTCTCCAAAAGGAATGCACCCTAAATAGCAGACCCTAACATTTATTTCATAACATTTTTTTTCAGACTCAATTTCACCCCCAAAAATTTACCCTCCCAATTTGCCAATCACTGGTATATAAGTCAAGGGAATTTCACAGTAAAATGAGTCTGCAGTTTTTAGTATGTTTACGATATTTAGGGTTTTAGCTTAAACCATGGGTCCCAAAAAAGTTCCATGCCTCACCCAAAATTGTGCCTTACTTTGTAACCCTTCCCTTCTGAAAATCTGCCAAATTGCACAGCCTGCCAGAACACAAAATTGCCACTATTATGGCTATAGGGGGATTCATGCTTACGTCATTGTTTACATTTTTGCTCATTTGCATACGACTTTGCTTACAGAAGGAAAGATGTTAGATGTGATTAGACTCCAGGCAGCTAAAGAGCGAGTGAAATTTAATACATTGTGAAATTTTTAGCTATTTAGGTGTAGTATTCAAGGAGATATTGTCTTCCAAAAACTGCAAAATTTCTGGGTGGCAAAAGCACTAATGAGCTCATACATTCTTTGTAAAATTTTGAGTTTTTAAACCCGCGTTGCACAAAAAGTATTCAATACATGAGGCTCATATTCATTGGCAGAGTTATTCATACTATGACCTTTCAATATTCAGAACTGATTTATTTATAGCTCCATCAGAAACTGAATTCTTCATGCTAATGAGGCAAATATTGTAAACAAGGATTCCCCTATACACTGTAACACAGCAGATATGCCAACTCTCCCAGATAATCCTAGGGTCTCCCAGATACAGAACGAATCTACCTGTCTCCACGATGGGTCACCAAATCTCCTGGACAAAAGGAACTTGGAGCCTTAATTTCCAATTCAAATTTTCCAAAAATCTGAGAAATATCAGTTAAGGTCTGTATTTGTGTGCATGTTACACTCAATCTGTCACAAACCTTTATGGAAACCAAAGAAAATACATTCCTGTATAAACGACCTTTTTTTGTGATGGGAGGGGGTAGAAATAATGTGGGATTGGCTCAAAGAAAAATACCTCCCGGTTTAAGATCTCCAGAGGCTGGCATCTCTGATACAGGTGACACATTTCTATGTGTAAAATTCCCTACAAAAAATCAATGTTACATGTAGCTGGGCAAGATGAACTGCAAAACTAAGGAAGCTTAAAGTTTGCTGGTGCTGCCCACTACTTGTTTTTGTTTCCTTTCTTTTGTATTTGTGCTGTAGACTCATTTTGTGATCAAATTTTGCGATTGGAAAAGTCAAGATCCTAACACAACATTTATACTGACTGCAAAAATTATTCATTTCCAGAAAAAATCATATCAAGATTTGCAAAATCTTGGGAGGCACCCTTGAAACACTTTTCAGCTGTATAACTGCAGAGCATTATTGTTGTTTCCAAATAAGATTAAAATTATTCGGCACACAAATAAATTAATGTGTTCCATCTCTCAATACTTACGGAACTTACCTCTACATGGAATTCAACGTTACTGCTTTGTCCTTCTTCCGAAATTCCTCCTTGCTGCTTGCGGTCTTCATACTTCAAGAGATCTATATCACTGTGAGATGATACAGTCTTAATTGAGCACAAAAATGGGACCACAACCACAGGCAGACAATCTGAACTGGGTGCATTCACACACATTATTTGATCTCATACCTTCTCTCTATTTTGAAACAGCTGTTCTCGGCTGGATTCAAGTGATCGAGAGAAATGTTCCATAAAATACTGAATTTTGCACCTCTTAAACCCAAATGTAGATGTAATGCAAGCCAGATGAATAAAGATCACTTATATTATGCTCCCTGTGTGGTCTTTTGCTTTTTTATGGCATTTTGAGTCGCTTGCTGTGGAACTCCCTGGCAATAGTATAAAATTAGAACAAGGCATACAACGAAAATGGCTGCTGTAGCTGAACGCCTTCTAAATTTTGTCCATTTTCTCCCACTTCCACAAGTCTCTCGCCATCAAGCCTTGGGAAAATGAAAGCCAGGTAATTTTCGAAGATCCATGCCAAAAAACTTGTAAGCAGCTTGCTCATAAAGACCTAAAGCAACGCCGCAAATTTTCACATTTCCTGCCACATCGCGATCGTCACAGGATATCGGCCAAGGTGGTCGATCATAAGGGTCGTTATCAAATTTGAATTAAAAACAAATGACCCTCACTGGCTCCTCCAGCGGCTCGGCGTGTTTTCTTTAGTGCATCAATTCAGCTTTTATTTTCTAAACACAAATTAAAAATAACCTGACAGCATACAGTAATTTAGTATTGTTTGCAAAACACACTTAAATATTTTTTAGTTGCTAACCAATTTAATAATTGAAGGGTTGAAAGCGAAAACTATCGTATGTGACAGTCTGTGTGAACGTACTTAAGGCCCGTTTTTTTTCGGAAACAGAGGGCGCAACAGCAAAAAAAAAAAAAACAGGGCAATGTTCTATGACAAAAAAAGGAGTCCACATGTCAAAATTCAGCCTATTCCGAGCAATTTAAAATTTCAAGGCTAAATCGTCACATACGATGGTTTTGCTTTCAGCCCTTCAATTGTTTGGCTGAGCCGCTGGGGGAGCTGGTGAGGGTCATTTGTCTTTAATTCAAATTTGATAACGACCATTATGATCGACTGTTATGATCAACCACCTTGGCCGATGATCGACCACCTTGGCCAATGTCCTGTGACGTTGTCCTGTGACGATGGCGATGTGGCGGCGAATGTCAAAATTCACGGTGTTACTTTAGGTTGTTATGAGCAAGCTGCTTACAAGTTTTTTGGCATTGATCTTCACAAATTACCTGGCCTTCATTTGCCCGTGGCTTGATGGCGAGAGACACGTGGAAGTGGGAGAAAATGGACAAAATTCAGAAGGCTTCAGCTGTAGCAGCCGTTTTAACAGACTAATATCATGCTTGTTGTGAACAGTAGATTTCCCTGTCCAGCCTCGTCCACAAAACGAGCAAACACAAAGGATCTTAATTCAATGGGAGCTAGAACTCATCCTGATGATGAGTCTGGACAGGCAAAATCCGTTGTTCATCAGAAATATGATATCAGCCTATTGCATGCCTTGTTCTAATCTTATAATATTGTCGAGGGGTTCAGCGCCAAGCGACTCAAAATGCCATAAAAATGCAAAAGACCACACTAAGAGCATAAGGTAAGTGATCTTTATTCATCTGGGTTACATTTCATCTACATTTGGGATTAAGAAGTGCAAAATGCTGTATTTTATGGAACATTTCTCCCGACTACTTGAATCTAGCCGAGAACCGGCCGTTTCAAAATAGAGAGAATGTACAACTGTATGAGATCAAAATAACAGCGTGCATGACGTCACGCAGTTCGGATTGTCTGCCTGTGCCACAATGTACATACAAAGTGGTTGGGTATTCTGTAGTTATTCAAAGAAACTTGTATCGGGGTGCAATGACGGGTATTATCACAACATTCGAATTGAAGATTCCTGTAAACATTGGAAAGTGCGCCACACATTCCTGGCTTCATCATCGCTATTTGTTTGTCTGCAGTATGCACAATTGGGCTGTGCGAAAATACTTACCCAAAGGGCGCTAGGGTTTTTCTTTAGATGTACACTAACAATTTTTAGCTTGTGAGGGAATAGCAAATTAACACGGCCTCGGAAATACAATATAAGCTTAAGCTTAGATGCAATCCTCCCTGAATCCTTACCTCAATACCGCACGTGTACACAGACACGTCACGGCCTCTGATGTTTTCCTCTCGTCAAAAAATAAAATCATTTTTGCTATACAATGTCCTTCCTTTCTAGCTATCATGTTTTGTACAGGTCATCTGCAGTTGATCCTGTTGTAAAACGCACTGACAGCGTTCATCACAATTTTGGACGAAACAGCCGCCATTTTGAACGCGGACAAAGTCCTGGGTTTGATTAGAAACCAGTTCTTTTTGCAGAGCCTCGCAAAGATGCCTGGTTCTTTTGGGGTTCAATATTGTTCGAGTATTTTCGTGACTTCATTGCTAAGTTTCTTATTGATTTCAGCCAAGTTTGTCTCTCTAAATTAAATACGTTGCTAGTTATATTGAATCGAAGAGGGGTCATAATGTCGAGAGCGCGGAATAGTCAATCAACTTCGAAGCCCAACTCAAGCACGTTAGATCCAGCTGAAAGTACGTCGCGCGGAGGAAAAGAGCTTCAGAGGGACGCCGTTTCCGAAAAGTCTTCAGGGGCCCAGACATTCTTTAAAGTATACTACATCTTGATGCCTGTTGTAGTTGTGATATTTGCCGGTCTTTTAACCTATGTAGCCACTCGACAAGAGGCTAAAGAAACTAGCAAAGGATCTCACACTGTGATAACTAAAAAGACTACTCAGACCGCCAAGAAAGAAGTGCTACTTACCGCAGAAGAGCTTGCTAAACATGACGGTGCAGATCCGAACATCCCAGTTTACATAGCAATTCTAGGACGAGTTTACGACGTTGAAAAAGGAAGGCGGCATTATGGTGTTGGTAGTGGGTACAACGTATTTGCTGGAAGGGACTCAACGCCGTCTTTTGTGACTGGAAAATTTGTAAAAGAAGAAGCCACAGATGATGTGAAGGATTTGTCTCCAGAGGAAATGATGGGCGTCAAAGAATGGTTGGATTTCTATAGAAAGGATTACACATATGTGGGAAAACTAATAGGACATTACTATGACAATGAAGGAAATCCAACTGAAGCATTAAAAGAGGCCAAGCTGGTCATCAAAGAGGGACAACGACTGCGAAAACTACAAGACGCAGAAAACAAACGGTTTCCAGGATGCAATTCAAGGTGGAGTAAAGACGAAGGCTCAGTGGTTTGGTGTTCTGAAAACAGGTAAGGTAAAGAATGTATTTAGTTTCCAGAATGGATTACTTTATCATCACTTGACCTTCAACTCCTTCTCTTCAATATAAGCCATCAATAACAAAGTCTTGCATTAAGGGGCTGATTACATGAGCCGGGCTGGCGCAATTAACAAGGGTGGCTCAGGTTGCCGGGGTGAAGTTTATATCAATGGAACTGTACTTTTGGGCCATCACCACTGTCACAGCTTTGTACTGTTTGACTTTGTCAGCATTAAAATCCTGGCACGTTACTTTGAGTGAGCTCAAAAGATCATCAACCGTCTCATTGGTCCACTTAAATTTTGTTGCACTCGCCACCATGTTTACAAGCAAGGAAGAGAGCATGAGTACAAATGAGTACCGTAGTATCTGCTTCCTCTTTGATGGCTAAGGCAGCCGGGCTGCCCCAGTAAACATGATTACATGGGGAAATCTCAGCCCGGTTAGCAGGGAACAATGCTTGGATCCCAGCTAACCGGGCTGGCCCACTAATCATGTAATCGCAAATTTAATTTTTGGTGTTTTTCCAGGATCTTGGCTAAACAAGCCAGCCCGGCTCATGTAATCGGTCCCTAAGAGAGTCATATTATATTATTTTTGTGGTTAGATACTAAGTCATGCTACATGTATCATTCTAGACTGCGAGTAGTCTCTAATTTTGGCGATGGATTGTGGGGCAGGTGAAAGATGCGTGCGCGCGAAGTTATGAGGAGATTTGACGCAAGGGGAGCACCAAAAAGTAGCGACTACAGACAAAGCCAGGGAGTTTGACCTTTCATGGCTGAGTGATTTTGAAGTGTAAATTTTACATGGTCTTTCAAGGCAATTAAGCGCAACCAGTGAGATTCCTTCTCTTGGCTTCCTGTCACTTGCTCCTGTCATCAATAAACAGTTACTGTGGGAGATGTTACAGCAAAAAAGAAAAAAAAATGATGTTTATGTTGTCTTGAGAGAAGCCATGTATAAATGGCAGAAACAACAAAGAAAGTGGTAAGAAGGCCTCCTAAAAGCCTATCTGTAATGATTTCTGCCGTGTTTGAAGTTGCAATTTTCTTGTTACTGTAATTACATGTACGGGGATTTCGAGCAAAGTGTTTCTATGGAAAATCTCTACAAGATCACAAAATGAGCCGGAGTGGAGAAATGTCACCTTGTGGAACTTCTAAGCGAACTCGGGTTTGAGTGTGAGCAATCTTCATCGCTCTTGTTCCAAGTGTGAAAAATGCACCAGGAAAATCCGTACTGTAACTGTACTGTTCCATTTCTTTCAAGGAAATCTTAGTGCACAAAGCGGGCTGCAAAGTTGTCCAAATTCTGCCAGTGGTCTTCGCCAATCCTGAGCAAGAGATTTAAACACATGGTGCGTTCCCCTTCTACAAATTCTGCCACCTGAAAATCAGTTAGACTGGAGTTGTTGCCGGAAAAGAAACCCGAAGCGAGAAAAGTAAGGAGGTCCATAAATTATGGCCCTGAGTGGTCTCGAATGAAACTGAAAAACCTCTTGTCAAAGTGGTTGAGACAAGCCTGTAATCTGTACTGAGTCGATGACAGCAGCTTGTGTACTGTTGACAGATTCTAAGAAGGAGCCAATCAGAATTTTGCACTTGGAATGTACGTGCTTAATTCAAACTCCCTGGCTTTGTCTGTAGTCTCTAATTTTGGGCACTAACCCCCCCCCCCCCCCCTGCATAGCATCTCCTCGCAACTTCGCACGTGCACATGTCTTTCACCCGCCGCACAATCTATTGCCGAAATTAGAGATTACTTGCAGTCTAGTATCACTTCATTTCCCAACAATGCTACATTTTCTCACACTAAAATAATTATGTCTTTGTTTTGGGGCAGGGGTTGTTTAATTGCATCCTAGTACTTGGCTAATAAGACTTGTGACTTAAATAAAGGTGTTTTTTTATCTGACTTTCTTACTCATTTTTCCATTATCTATTCTCCTGCCCAGTCATTCTCGGGGTTGTTATGCAGTGCCTTCGTTGTAAACGCTTCTAGGATGTCTCAAAGAACAACTGCATAGGATACCACTGTAAATCAACATGCACTGAGCTGTGATCAATAATTTGCTATTGAGACAGCAAACTTCTAGAACTCATTGATTGATTATTGGTGATTGAAACATTTAATGGCACATACACTGTACCAGATTATATCACAGCTGGGCTGTCTTATTTCATAACATGATGTATGTTTTGTAATGTACCGGTAAGTTTGTTTTGGCTTAGAATCTGCAAACCAGTTTAATTTTTATTTTCATTGTTCCATATTATGGTCATAAATCTGAGGCAAAGGGAAACAAAAATGGAACTGTTTTAAAAAAAATTTGAGTGATAAACAAACTTTAACTACAAGATATACGGTGTACATGTTTGCTCCAAATTCTTACTTATTTGCCACTTCATTGGTGTACAGCAAACTGCAGCTCACAAGGCCATTCAATGTGATCAGATTACTGTCAGGGCCTTTTTTGTCACAAGTAATGATGCTGGTGTAGATAGTTACATCTCAAATGTTTTGAAGAGTTATCAGCATGATTTGAAACTTAACTGGAGACTGTATAATGAACTATTATAACTATGTTACATACACTGTACTTAACTATTTACATTCACTTTCTACTTTGATGTCATAAAGTTTGGAATTTGAATTGTTGTAAAGGTATAGGAATGTAAAGCAAAATACAGTTGACCCGAATAGCTGAACTTGAGTTTTATATTTTGTGGATATTTTGTAAATTTAGCTATCAGGTAATATTACATTGTTCATCCTACAGGTAGATCAGAGAATTGTGTGACCCTCCATATGAAAAGGAGGCATAGGTTAATTTCACAGAAATGTGCAGCATTTCAACATTTCCAGTAAAAACTCCCGTTTATGCATACCAAAGCATTTTAAACAAAAACATCCTTGAAATGCTCGCAAATAAAAATTATTTTTGTACAAAACATTAAGGCTCCAGGGGAACCCTGAATTTCATACATGTAGCTGAGACTCCCTGGGATCTGCCTGATATTTATATAAATTAGAGAACAGTGTTGTGCTGTAGAGCCAGGTATTTTGAAACAATTATAGCAACACTGATACAATCTTTTACTCAACATGTTGCTAAATGTAAGATTTTATATAAAAATTGGCAAGTTCTTTACCCAACTTCTTAATTACTGTATTAAAATATCTGATGTCACAGTGTAGAATAATTTAAATATATGATGTTAGAATAATTTATTTCTGATCTTATCAAGATCTTGTTAAGATATCCTAACAAGATCCTGTAAGATTGTATTAAGATTGTACAAAGATTTTAGTAAGATCATGTAAGATCTTGTTAAGATGACATACAGCTGTAGGCAGATAATGGAGCCTGTTTTTCTGGCTAGGATCTTCAGTGATTCTTTCCGATTCTTTTTTTAGATCATTTTCGGATCCTGAGTAGGATCCTACTCCCAGTCAGGATCCTGAACTAAGTTCCTACATCATATAGAATCCTGCATAGGATCCTGAATAGGATCATGTTCCTATTTAGGATCGGATCCTACAGGATCCTACATAGGATTTCTACCAGGGTAGACCTGAAGAAGTTGTCATCGTTTTCTTTTGATTACAGTGCTGGTATAAACCGTGAATGGGCTGGAGTACCAAGAAAGTTTTTTAAACCGGGAAAAAAGGATGCTAAGTGTGTTTGTGTGAAGACCACTGGTCCTTCAAGTGACACAGGAGAAGGAAATGAAGGTGATTTGAATAATCCTAACATGAAGCTGTATCCAAACTGTGGCAAATATGATGTATCTTGCAAACTGTGACATTACAGTTAGCAGTGTTTTTGTATACTCTACTGGCCTTGACCTACATGTAGATGTACTGACAAGAAAAAGCAGTACACGTGCAACAGGTTTGAAGGAAAACAAAATTTTGCTGCTGATGTGAAGCATTTTGACTTTTCACCTAATGTATTATTATATATAAACAGTGGCTGTACCTGGTCCATACACTGTATTTTGGGTGATTCATTTTCCTCTTCATTATAAAGTTTTCTGGATCCACTTTAGCTGTAAATTTGACAGTTCAATGCCAATAATTAAGATATCAAAAATAATTGAAAGTGCACCTAAACTCAAATTGTTTTTTTTTACTAAAATAAATCTTTGCACCTGTTTGAAATGCATTGTGCCTTTTTTTACCAAATCTTGACTAGTTATTTTGACTTTTCTAGGGTGTTAAAGTTGCAAAATCAGGCTATCATCTGCCCCACAACCGAGTCAGAAGGGGCTTGGGTCTATTCTTGATTTGATGTCACAAACTGCTTAGTATGCATGTTTACAAAGACTTAATGCTATGTAAACCAGTCTGTGACGTCAAATCGAGAATAGAAAAACACATCCAATTTTCTGGTGTTTGATGTACCAAATTTGTGATCAGTATGCCAACCTTTTGCAGATAGATTCGAATTGTTGAAGGTAATTCATTTGGCAAAGTCTCACAGTCTCTACTTTTGTCCTCGCTATTCAAATCACAGATAACTAGTATCTACACATTTAATTTTGTAAGGGATGCTTGCTGTATGCTCAAAAAAGGAAATGACTGTATACAAACTAAATCACCCCCTTTATTCATTGTGTAGCATTAGTCGTGTTTCCCAAAGTGTGAAAAATGGAGCCTTTTTGTCTGATTCCACATCCTTGAATGCTTGCATTATTTGTATTCTAATAAGTGAGTTACTACAGAAGCCTTGGACAATAAAAGTGTCTGAATTATATTATTGATGAGACAAAAGCATTGGGGCGATTGCTATGCCTGGTTCAGGCCTGCTGAGTACAAAAGAAATAAGGAATTCGGGAAAGGATCTTGGTGACTGTGTGTTTATTGTGCATTCTGCCCTCGAGATACTGTAACTATAAAATCGTACCATGTAACATACATAAAGTCAATGTACAATATAAAGTCAGGCAAGTACAGTAGTACCGGAATCATATCATTTCTCACGGTCTAGATAGAGGCACCCAACGAGCCAAATAAAACCAAAAGCCGTAGAAAGCCATTTTGAAGTACCTTATCAGGGGCACCCAACGAGCCAAATCAACCAAAAGCTGTAGAAAGCCATTTTTAAGTGCCTTATGGTGTTCGAAGTCTGTTTAAAGCGATGTTTTCATAAGCTAGAAGAAGCTCATCTGTTCGGATTCCCTAGCTGAAATTTTAATTGCTCGAAAATGTTAGGGAACAAAATCTTCCTTTGAGAAAATGCAAGCTGAAATTACCTTTCCACGAACTTTCTAGAGAACTATTTTCTCTCCGAAAATGCTAGCTGACGTTTTTGACTGCCAAAAACAGCAATTACGACCTTTCCGAAAACCTCAGGCGTTATGATTTCCCAATTTCGAATCTTTTAGGCTACGTTTTAGTTACGAAAATCCGAGTGCACTCTTTAATCGAGGCCGAAAGCGCAAGGCGAATTACCCTCCACCGAACAGATATCTACCGAAACTTGTCGTTGGGTGCCCCTGCCTTATGGTGTTTGTAGTCTGTTTAAAAGTGATGTTTTCGTCAGCTAGAAGAATTTTATCTGCTCGGATTCCTTAGCTGAAACTTTAACTGCCCGAAAATGTTAGGAAAGGAAATCTTCTTTTGAGAACTGAATGCTAGCCGAAATGAACTTTCCAGGGAACTATTTTCTTTCCTGACTCTGACGTTTTTAACTGCCAAAAACTGCAATTACGGCCTTTCCGATAACCTCAGGGGCTATGATTTCCCCATTGCGAATCTTTTAGCCCACGTTTCAGTAACGAAAATCCGAGTGCACTCTTTATTCGACGCCAAAAGGCTAAGGCGAACTACTATCCACCGAACAGTTGGGTGCCCTTGACGATTCCCATAGAGGGCACTTAACCTGGGTTCGTCTTGGGTCGGTACAAAACGTGGACCCCCCCTCTGGACCCCCTTCTGGACCCCCATCTGGACCCCCTTCTGGACCCCTCAATTTTTCTGTTGAAAAATAATAAAATGATATTTAACAGTCTTCGCTTTGGATTTCAACTTCGGCCGGTTCGTTGGTAGTTACAGACAGTATTACAGTAATCGCGAACACTACCACAGCCAGTTGCCATTTTTATCCCGAGAAAGACTTGTTTTGAATTTCGCTTATTTTTCTTGTTACAAAATACTTTAGAATTTTCTCACAAAGGAGATTAGATAAACATTGAGTATGCAAAGTGCTGTTCGGCTTTCAACTGGGTTTCGAAGAATGTGAACCGAACTCAAAAACTACTCTTTTTTATCTTTGGATTAGAATAAGCACTGCTAGTTAATGTTATCACTGCAGCAAAAAGGTGAGCAATGTTTTCTTCCACGCTGGCAAAATATAGTCGAAAGCTTGCTCTGAAATATCGTAGAGCCGTCAAATCCGCTGAATGTTGTGGCATCAAACATGATGGAATGAAATATGATCACTCTGGTTGCCTAGCACGTGACATAAATCTGCCACCGATAATAATTTTCACATTCTCCGAAGCCAGTTGAAAGCTGAACAGTAATTTGCATATTTAACGTTTATCTAACCTCTGCGAGAAAATTCTAAAGTATTTGGTAACAACAACAAAAGTCAGCAATGCAAATTCAGCAAAATTCAAAGCAAGTCTTTCTCGGGGTGAAAATGGCAACTGGCTGTGGTAATGTTCGCGATTACTGTAATACTGTCTGTAACTATCAACGAACCGGCCGAAGTTGAAATCCAAAGCGAAGACTGTTAAATATCATTTTATTATTTTTCAACAGAAAAATCGAGGGGTCCAGAAGGGGGTCCAGAAGGGGATCCAGAAGGGGGTCCAGAAGGGGGGTCCACGTTTTGTACCGACCCGTTCCTCTTTGCCATGTACTCCGCTGGTGCACTGTACCGAAGAAATAGAACATAACCAGGGCTCAACACAATATCACTACGGCGCCAAGCATGGAGATTTCTCAGAAAGACGGTATAAAATTTGTGGGAAATGATACAACTTGGAGCATTAACGGAGAAATGGGAAGTAAATTACCACTTTTTACGGTTTAAGGACTACACCAAGACAATTCCATGCTTCTCGTCCTAGGATGTGTATTCATTTATTCCTCACAAGGCGCGGCCTGGTGTAGGCTATGAGTGATCTCTCTTTTCCCCCGGGATTGTGGTTGTGTCACTATTAAAATTGTAAACCCAAGCGAGAGACCACTCTTAAAGGTTCAGCTTGAGCCATTTGTTCTTCAGTCGCCGCTAATAATAATAATAATAATAATATATCACATTTATATTGCGCATTTTCTATGCAATATTCAAATGCGCATTACAACACTGGCCGGGGGACTTTGCCAGACTGCTTATAACGCAGTTTACAATTAATGAAGATGAGTTATGAGTGCCCCCGTAATGTAAATATCAAATTAAGACAGACACTAGGGGTGGTCACTGCCAGAGTTTTGTTGCGTCCCTAGTGGTTCTTTTACGTCCCACAGAGTCAGAGAATTATGAAGAGTTGTGAGACGGGGCCTACGGTTTATCGTCCTTATCCGAGAAGACTAGAAAGTCTAACCGTTTGTAGATGTCATTACAAAGGCAGCACTTTCTCCTCGATTATTTAAAGACCCTGAGTGTTGGTCCGGCCGGAGTTCGAACCCACGACCTCCCGCACGGTAGTCCGGTGCTCTACCACTGAGCTAACCGGTCGGCGGTTAGCGCTAAAAAGAACAACAGAGAGGAAACACCAGTTATAGTTTTAAACGAAACAACTGATGTATAGACTTCCACCAATGACGGATCCTAAGCTTCGTGTGAGGTGGAGGCCAACAGACTACAAGTGAAAAACTATGCAGGTAAAATTGGCCAACTTGGCCTTGCATTGGCAATAAGGTAGGGCTCGTGTTGCTCTGGTCCTTCCGCTAGATTCGCCACCACCGAGGTTTGTTTACACCACCTGTTAACACTTATTTTGTTGATACTTTTCGTAAGGCATCCAACATATATTCATAAATTTCTATTTATTTTCCGCGCAAAGTAAGAACCTTTCTGAGAAATCTGATTCTCTCAATCGGGAACAAAATTCCGTGAAAGTCTTATAACTTATGTCAAAACAG
Organism: Pachyseris speciosa; assembly: GCA_016490735.1. Taxonomy (NCBI): domain Eukaryota; kingdom Metazoa; phylum Cnidaria; class Anthozoa; order Scleractinia; family Pachyseridae; genus Pachyseris; species Pachyseris speciosa. Next base: position 535,983 of record JAEMWC010000084.1, on the reverse strand, counting down.
GATATCAAACATGACATACGCCATAGACTAATACATGATTATAACCCCTACTAGCGGACACCGAACTCTGCATGAACAGCTCTCGTAAGCAGAAGCGGGCTCTTATTTGATCTTATTTGAAGCTCTTTGGGCTTAAATAACTTCCTTTAAGCGGACAAGCCTCTTGAAAGCAGGGGCATGCGCAATTCTACTCTATTTGTGTCACATTTAGACAATAAAATAGCCAAATAAGTCGGAATTATTTATCGGTCGCGTTATCTTTTGTCCACAGAAACTGAACTCTCTCTATATTATACGCTTCATCATCTAGATGTGAGCTATTGCGACATAGTATGGCCATCCCCTTTTGTAACCAACTTAAACAAAATATATTATACTAATATATTGTAAAAACGCAACTATCTGAACCTTGACCAACTGTGAATATCGCGGGGTGCTTACTCTGCTGCGTTGCTCAGCTTAAGTTATTGAATATTTTTAAAGGGAACCCCTACTCTTACAAAAATTAATGCTAATAATTTTGTTTTGAAACGTGGATATAACATTTAACTGTACAAAAAAATTGATGCCATCATTGCCTATTTTCGCTTTCAAATTTCCCGGGCGCGGCCATTTTGGATATGATGACGTGTAATGGTTGCAGTTGTTGACAGGAAGCAAATGAAGGAGAAAATCCTTTGTGTTAAACAACAGTACAACCATTTCAGGTCATCAAATCCAAAATGGCCGCTCCAGGGAAATTTAAAAGCGAAAATAGGCGATGATGATATCGATTTTTTTGGACACTTTTATGTTTTATCCACGTTTTAAAACAAAATTTGAAATCTAGTAATTATTTCCTACAATTTAGCGCCAATTGAAAGAGTGGAGGTTCCCTTTAATGTTAATGAGCTTCAGATCGCCAATATATGTTCTCCTGTCACCATCAACTTTTGCCTTCCTCTTTTCTCAATTTGTTTACTACAGATCACCAAGTGCATAGCTATAGCAAAAGATCCTCACTCAAATAAAGATAACACTCTTGTCGAGCCAATACCAAGCAATTTACCATCCTATATATATCTTGATCCTGCCGAAAATCTCTAAATTCACTACCACCAAATATTTCTGACTCATCAACCCTCTCTTCTTGCAAATCACACTTACACCATTTTCTTGCTAATCCAATGTTGCACACAGCTCGCCTCCTTCACATTATTCTGATAATTCCTCGATCCTTTTATGTCCCATATCAGTCACAGGTCTTAATTTTAATTCACTGAAAAACCTCTCATGAGGGGAGCTCTTTGTACAAGCCTTTGCCTTCCTGAGGTCCATTTCCTTTCTTATTCATATTTACTTACCTTTTCTTCTTTACCTTAAAAGCGCAATTTTCTTAAATTTGTTAGCTCACACATTCTTTAGTAATTGGAAGTCGTTTAGGAAGTCTTTAGTCCGCGTTGAAATATTTCTGATGATTTGTTTCTCGACTGCGTACAGTTTCTCAACTGTTCCCGGCGCTCAGTTACAGGAGCATCCATTGCTGTTTTGTTCATGCAACGTAGAGTTTCTAACTTTAGTAGAAGGCACTACATCCCGTGGGACTGTAAGTCTTTCAAACTCCTTTCAAACTCGGGCCCGGGAGGGTGGGCTGTATGTCCCCAACCAACAAGACTCGCCTCGTAACGAGTTCATTCTGCAATTGACATTGATGGTATCATCTCTCTCTTGGTGCAACTGGGTAATATCCTGTACGAGTGGCTCGAAAATGTGAGCAAAGGAATCTCACATAACGCAAGCCACACCGCCCCTCCCCGCCCCAAGAAAACGGCCAGCGTTTTTCCCTTGATCTACGCCTGTAGTTCGTGCTCTCCAGATCTAATCATGATATACGCAGATTTTATTCTTTTGGTCTCCTTGTCTAATACGCATTAGTATAAATCTACTAGCTAGCGTTCTATCACGAATGCCGTTCTCTGATTGGCTACGCTACTCGCTATCTGTTCTGTGATAGATAGTGAGTAGCGGTTGTCAACAAAATGGCGGCCGCTTCGCGTTTTCGAAGTGTCTGCGAGGAGGATTTAGATAATTTACTTGTTTAGCTTTGAACGTCTAGTAGATTTATATTAATTAACAATTAGATTATGAGCTCGAGATTTCAATGCGTGATAGCTGATTTGGACTGCGCCCTCATCAGCTATCACGATCACACGATAGAAATCTCGAACTCATACTAGTAATCTAATTGTTAATAAATTAGTATAGTATTAGCGTTCGTTCACGAATGCCGTTGTCTTATTGGATACGCTACTCATGATTTACCATTGTCAACAAAATGGCGGCCACTTCTTCGCATTTTTGAAGTGCCTGCAAGGAGGATTTAGATAAGAAAAACAACGCAAAGCGGTTATAAACATGGTGAAGCAATGCATTTTATGAAATTTGACTTGACGTTTCGTATGTGGCAACATACATTTTCAAAAGTAACCATTATAACATGTAAAACTGTTATATTTTTAAAGAAATTGCGAGTGATCTGGGTAAGACTAAAAATAGCAGTGACATACTAATAAAGTGACAGCTTGTCACTGGTAAGATTAGCGTTTAAAGTCGGGTTCATTTCTTGTATAAACAAGGTTTCTTTTATCTTGCAATGGTAATCAGTTTTTCCTTGACGCAAGGATTTCGAAATGATCCCATTTTATATTATGACCAGTAGTCATAATATGATCAGCAGTAGCTGATTAATCAATCAATCAATCGATCAATTTATTAAAGTCATTGCGTGGGATTGAGGTTGCCCTCGGTATCCGAGCCAAGGGCTCATGTATAAAACGCAAGACTAAAATAAAAACTAAGAAATAAAATTAAATGAATAATAACAGATAGATAGATAGATAGATAGATAGATAGATAGAGATAGTTTATTCTGATCAAAATCGCAGCCAAAGGCTGAATTAGATTAATCGTTACAATAATAAAATCTAATAAAAAGTAAAAATATACACATATCCCTATATACACCTATACATATAGCTAAAAATTTAATCACAATTACTATATATAAATGTGTTCCTAAGTCTCTTCGTCTTAGCCAGGGGGACATTAAAATTCCTCTTTCGTCTTAAATTGAATTCACAAATCTAAGAATAAGAATAAGAATTAAATAAAGGATACATACATGAAATTGTTAACTATTTACAAGGTATCCAACTTTCCAACAAGCTAGATGATAATCATTAAGTTGTAAACACGTACAGATCAAGCCTAAAAGTGACAAGTATTAAAAATTTATGATTGACAGTAATTGCATAGTCAGCTGGTCCTTAACTTTAAAACAACCCCTGAACTTTGGGAACGATTCAAGTGATCTTTGTATGGAAAGAAGGATTGATAAGCCGACTGCTGACAAAAATAACCTTGAGATTAACGTTACAATAAAATTTATAAACACAAGATTTAAGGCGTTTCGCTATCTGGTTGCTCTCTAAACCTGAATACGGTAACAATATGAACAAATCTTTTAAAAATGTATGTTGCCACATACGAAACGTCAAGTCAAATTTCATAAAATGCATTGCTTCACCATGTTTATAACCGCTTTATGTGATGTTTTTCTTATAAAACTTCGATGGCTGAAGGACAAGAGTCTATGATACAGGATTTAGATAATTTAGGCATCGTTTACACGGACGCGGTTTCCAATCGACACGGTTTCATGACCTCGAAACCGCATCAAAAACGACACGGTTTCGAAGTGTTTACATGGAACCTATCCAATCATTTACGTCATGGTCATCTCGTTCTCAGGCATTCTTCCGGTACGGTGGCACATAGGGGCAATACAAAAATATTTATCCCAGTACAAAAATATTTATCCCAGTACAAAATTATTTATCCCAATACAGAAATATTTATCCCAATACAAAAATATTAATCCTAATACAAAAATATTTTTTCAGTACAAAAATATTTATCCACGTACAAAAAAATTTCTAGTACAAATGGGGAATGGGTTCTAGTTTCCCAGAGGTCATTGCGAGCTTCCTTGTAGGACGTGAATATGGCAGCTCCTTTCGCGTCTTGTTTTTGCCATTGCTGTAGCTTCAAAATCGTGGATCCAGCTTACAGGTATTGCCCGAAATGTGGCACAGAGGTTTTCCGTGCAGCATCACCCGCAGAGTCTACTAGCAACACCACTGAACCGCTGGATTCGCTAAAGATGAGGAAATTTTCTTTGCCAAGCTTCAAGTCGTACAAAGCTAAAAAGGGGTCCGAGAGAAGCTCGTTTCTTTGAGCAAAATCAACAAGCAAGACAAAGAAAAGCAAACTAGAGCCAGAAAAAGAACTCACAATTTCTGTCGGGATAATGACAAGTAAAGAGACTATCAAGAGAGGGGAAAATCTTCCTTTGAAGATTCTACCATCTGCCACAGATAAAGACATACTGGTTGCTAGTATTGCGAAACACAGTGCATTTAACAAGCGGTTTGATGGCAAGGCAGAATACTGTCTAGTTTACAAGGATGGAAGTCAAGTCAAGTCAGTTCCAGGGACTTCACCCCCAGAGCCATTTACCCTGAATCGATATAAAGAGGAATCTGGGTTTGGGTATGCAAGGATCATTTTCTATTTGCTTCCTACCAGAGATATTTTTGAAGAACTGAACGACATACTGACAGAGTCTCCAACAAGCTCCATCACCGAGATCGACAGCGACCCAGGAGGTGAAAACTTAAAACCTGTGGAATTCATGCAGCAGGACAAGAATGTTCAAGTTACACACAGAGAATCTTCACACTATGTTGACTGTCCAGTTTGTTGGGCTAAGTTCCCAATCGAAGTTATTGGCGATCATGTTGATTTATGTGCAGAGGCAAAGGAGGAACTTCCAGATCCTTTCTTGACTGCTGAAGACAGCCCTAATGAAAAAGGTATTTGAATGTTCAACTTTGTAAATGATGTAACAGTAGAAAGTTTATGGTCAATCAAGGTTTCCTAATGAGCTGATGTGTAAAACTTGGGCATTAGACAGTGTGTTTTTTGAGCTGACTAAATGCCTCTAAAAGTGCTTGTTGCAGTGTTTGAAATGCCCCATCCATGGGAATAAGAAGAATACTTAGTATTGAGATTTAATTTCCTTGATCAATTTAATTATCTTGTCACCTTTATTTAAACTGTAAGGTGCAAATCAAGGGCAAGGAGGCTTGAAAGAAGAAATTGGTAATCTTACAACAAACGTAAAGGATGATGAAATAAGAGTAACTGTCAGAAGGAAACACTTGTGGTGGGACTTTACCAGAGCTCGGAATGAGTATATAAAACTAGGTTGATACAGAACAATAGGCAAGGCTGTCTGCTAAGGTTATAATTTACAGAAGAAACATTTTCTCGCCTCTATTTCTTGCCTGGCATTTTCGATGTCACGCCTTTGCCTTTCCAGCGAACTTGCTGGTAGCCGTTCTCGGGCCGCACCATCGTTATTCTGCAAAGATAATGAAGACAAAACATGTTTATAACTTGGCTTGTGTACATATGGACACAGTAAATCGAGAAAACTGGGAAGTGTATTGCAACAAAGCTATAAATGCCCTCACCGTATTCAAATTCGCACATGGTTTCCGCGAAGTCCCGCACTTACATTGCGCTGGGACGCAGGGCAAATTAGCCGTTCGGCAGGGACAGCCACGACCGCTTCCATTTTTTTTGCTTAGTTTTGCAAGCCGACTTACAACTGCAGTAACTTCTTGATGCCTCCGCTTCTGGTCCACGGTCTAGCGCAGATTCTTCCTCTGGCTCTGCAATCTTTCATAAAACGAAGACGCGATCATCGAAATCTGCACTAACCATTAAAAGCAAAAATTTTCAAGTCCTTTGGACGCGAAAACTAATTCTACCAAACTTCCATAATTTGTTGATTCTTGGTAGTCGCTGCACCTCAACCGATAACACAGAAATTTCAACGTCTGACAAATGGTTTGATTCGCGCTCTTCGCTCGCCACTCGCGCCGCCATTACTGCAAGGAATCAAAACAATAATAAACGCGCGCGATGCATCTTGGTAGATAGCAGAAGCGAAAATTCTAGGGCTCTTTGGCCAGCGGTTAGTCGCCAGGAGAGACTGTCTAAAGCCGCGGCTACACGAGCGATTTTTTGCTTGCGATGGTGATGCGATATTTTGTAAAATTGTCGCGTCGCCGGCGCGCGATGAAAATCACCCGTGTAGCCACCCTCGCACAGGTGATGCGACAGCTCAAAAAATCGCAGAAAAAGAATCGCGAAAAGTTAAACTGATTCCATTTCTCGCGATTTTTTTCTTGCGACTTTTTACCTGTTGCGTTGCCAGTTCAAGGGTGGCTACACTTGCGATTTTCATCGCGCGCTGGTGACGCGACAAAATTGAAAAAATCGCATCACCGGTGCGAGCGAAAAATCGCTCGTGTAGCCGCGGCTTAATGGACCGCCATTTTCCCAGAAAATCTGGGGTGAAACAATGGAAGCCGTTACAGGCCAGCCAATCAAAAAATTTGATTTCTTCCCACGGCGACTAACCGCTGGCCAAAGAGCCTGAGGACTCTGGGTACGAGATTGTACTCAAATCTATGGAAAGTCTCTTTTTAGAGGTGGCAGTGCGTGTTAAAGGGAAACTGGGAGAGGGCGGTACGCCTCACCCCCTCCCCTCCCACTCCCCTCCCCTGCCTCCACCCCGTTAGAATTAGGAAAACAAACAAACAAAACAAAAAGCCATATAAACTGCCGCTCTTTTTGAGCAAAACCGTCAGGCATCAACAGTAAGGACCACGAATTAAAAATCTTGTTGAACTAGAGAACGTAAACAAGTACGTGTGTTTAGCCATCTATTTGTTGTTCCTCGTGATAATCACAGCCTTGGCAGAGTTCTTAAATTGAAGGTCCGCTTGTCGGTCCACGTTGTTCTTCTGTTTATTGGTCGGCGGTCTGAGATTGTAATTCCTGAAGTACCTGGTGATTGGCCAGTTTCGGTGGCACCTGAAAGCTTTGCAATTTGATCTCGATCCTTGAGGTACTTTGCAGAGGGAGTAGTTTGCACCTTGCGGTTATTTCTGGCTGGTGTTGAGATCGAATTTCTTAGCCCTTAGCCTCATTTAAAGTGTATTTTCTTTAGAAAATGGCAGAGGAACATCAAATAACAGAAAGGGTAACTGGATTCATGCTGTTGAAGTCTCTCGTGCTTGCACGGTTGTCAAACTCATGTCCTTTTCGGATCCATTTTGTAGGTGGAGAAAGTCGGAGACCTGACCGTGTATGTCTTGGTACGTTTACCCTTTGGATGACATTTTACCTTAATATGTCTATCGGGCATTCAGGCTGCATAAACTGGAACTACTCTACTTTAACTGCACGGGTTGTGAGATCGACTGCAATTTGTTATGGCTTTTGCAGAGTATGCAAGCTGATTCAATATCTTCGCTAAACGTTCTGTTGAATCTCTCTTCTTTGTAAAGGGCGAAGATTCCCGGGACAAACAAGATGAGAAGGAAAACATTAAGAAGAAGGAGGTCATGATAACGTTTCATGATGTGGGAATGAATCGTAAGTGGGGTTGTACTGTTAAATGAATTCATGAGAACTTGTATCTGTTGATTAGCCTTGCGCTGAAACAGCGAGCCACCAGCCCAATACAAAGGGTAACGCGCGCTGCTGCTTGCTGGATGGGACAAAAGGAGTAAAATATCCCAGCGCTTATTGGATCACGTACACGTTTCTTTGCTTTATGAAAATCAATCACGGTTTAACCTTTTAACCTGATCAAAGCCGCTAGTTTCAAACGACATCGAACTAAAAAGGCCAGGGAAGACTATGGCGAAAGTGCATTGAATTACTTGTTTTGGGTTGGCGGTTTTGTCGAATTTAAGCTTAATTCGGCTAGGGTTAAAGTTGAAATTGCAGATAAGACCAACCACTTTTGATTTGATCATTCAGCAAATGTTTTGAAGATTCTGAGACACGGGAGGAACTCGACATTTCTTCAGCTGGAACTTTTAAGGCCGAACCGGAGTTCGAAACCGCGAAGCACACTACGGACCCTTAACGAAATGAAGACGTGTTTAACTGTTGTACTCGGAAAATATCAGCGAAGCTTGGGTTAATTAAAGTAGAAATAGAGTATCTATATTCCATTATTCTCTAAAATTGCTGTAATATTTTCTACCAAAATAGAGCATTTGTTGTTTGGTATATTTGCCTCTTGATCACGTACCATGGATTCACGTATGGTGTGGATCATACCATCATTTTATATATTGCACCGTCTTGATCGAGAGTGCCAAATTGCTTCTAAATTTTCAATGCATGATTACTGAATTTACTCTTGATATTCTATATCTCTTTACCATTAAAGCAAGTGTTATTGAGCATTTTTTACATAGTATTATTGACTTTATAACGTCACGAAGTAGTGTTTATTTGTTCTGAATACAAAGGAGGTGGGTGTTAAAGGTGTCAAGAACAAGGCTCAGCTGAACAATAGGTTACATTTTAATGCACTGAGTACTGATGATTAAGGGGGGACTAACTTAACTACAAAATTAGCTAACATTGTTGCTATGGAAAGTTCCCAACCCTCGTATCTTGGAAGCCCTAACTTGCACAGGCAAGCTGTCTGGCTATGTTTTTACAATCAAAAAGGTTTTCAAGAGTTTTGAGTCACAACCATATTTGGTAATTCACGTGACCAGAACAGAAAAAGGCCTAAAACTCAAGTGGCGTACACTTCTGAATATCGAAAATGGTGCCAATGGTTAACGATCACCAAGGTGCAAATCTCTACATATCGATTTTTGGAAATTCATGTTTTTGTCAGATTTATGATGTCATGAGCACGCAAATTCATACTATTTCGTCATTATCATTGCAGTTATGTACGTTAACAACAATTGCTTGTAAAGAAGGCTGGAATATCTCTGATTGGGCAAAAAATCAGAACTACACATACTATTCTCCAAGTTTTAGGGATTTTTCTCTCTAAAGCACGGTTGGGGCCTGGGGCAAGTTGGGGCCTCTTCGCGCGTTTCACCAATATATACATATAGTGGCAAAAACACCGAAAAACCGTGTTTTACAAATACAATCTGTGAAAATCCCTTGGCAACAATGCAAAGTCTGTGGTTAAGTTAGTCTCCCCTTAATATAAAAAAGACTTGAAACTGAGAGAGAGAAAAAGACAAACAAAACCCACCCCCAAAAATGCACACAAATGAAACAGAGCTCAAAACCTTGCAGTGTGTGCAATGGTTCATAGCTGAATGAGTTCAATCACTTTTAGGAACACATTTGTCTAAATTTCTTCTCTGAAATGTTGTACATGGTTATTTTACACTGAAGAAAGATCTTTTTGCTATCCTTGAAAGCTGGAATTCTAACATTGTGTGATTCCAGTAAATATCCATACCTCCCCCATAGAAGATATTTGAAGTTATGTGGTGGAAGAGGGGGGTGGGGAGAGGTCTCAATAGCCAACTTTTTTTACTTTTTTAAAAGAAAGTATGAGGTTGCATCGGAGTTTCCTGAGGGGTGGGAGGATGTGGAACCATTTAAGGCAGATGCAGGAGGTAAATTATCACATTTGCAATCTGCTTACTCTGCCGAACCTTTTGTGAGTTTAAGAGTCAAAATGTGTTACAGTCAACTGGAACAGATAACTGAGGCTTAGAACAAAATACTTGAAGGGAACAATAAGAGATATAGTCAGCCTAATTATCCAACTCACTTTCTGACAAATCTATGAAGTTCCATACTTGCTGTTCATAACCTGGATTTTTTGGTCCGTTGATATCCCCTGATGCAAATACATGGCACGAGTAGTCAACATTTTATTCACATGAGGATGCATAGTTGATATTTTTGTAAAGTAAACAAATCCAACTTTATGGAAAACAATATTGCTTGCTTTTGCAGACATGATCTAGATATAATATTGGGAGATAACATCACAGATTAGAAGTTAGTATTGGAAACCAGTGTTGTGGAAATATCTTGAGTCATCTCCCTGCTTCCATCTGGAAAATTTATTGAGTGAAGTTCATTGAATTTGAAGTTCTTGTTTCCCCCACTTTCTCTGTTATAGCCTTAGAAATGTTATAGAGGGTATAAGCCCTTTCAATGAGCACCAATGCCTGACCAAAACCGCTGGCTTCTTCAGCACAGGAAGTCAACCACTTAAACAACGATTCTGTTAACCCAAATTCAGCAGTCTCCTCTTTGTTGTTGGCTGCTTGCAATGTTTGGAATTATTCTCCCAATTTCAAAAGTTATAGGGATGGAAGGTATACACGAGTTTATTTGCCCTTCAATATTTGTACATTTTCCAGATCAATGCACCTGAATCACTGTTTACAGTTCACTCTTTTTAAGTGTTCTTTTATATGTGGACCCCTCATACTTTAGGATTTGTCTGTTTCAGTGAAAACACAAATCTAGCAACAGTTGTGACTTCATTTGTGCATCCTTTTTTCTGGCGTCCTCAGTATATTAGGGAACTTATATCAAACCATGCAATATTCAGTGGCAATAAAAAAGGTCCGCTGTTTATGTTTTGCATTCCTGCAGTATATTCTGTAATAACAGCAGAAATGTTTCTTTTGGTGACTGAACTGCCATAACTAACAGTCCTCATTATTCTTGGAATTAGCAGCCTTTTGGCCTCGCACCTTTTGGGTGATTGAGGTTCAATTCAATTTACTAGCAAAAGCATGCTTAAATGTGCAAATTTAATAATATCGGGAGGTGTATCTTGTAGATCATGTTAAATATGTTCATCTTGTAATCCCTCATACGTTTACCTTATGCATCATTACCAACATGTTTTTGCACACAAATCTCTCTGGCATTTGTGTGAAGTATTTTGGGGAATGCCATGTACAGCTGCAAGATTGATATTTCTTGTTTTGTTTGGTCAAAACCTTAAGGACATACACATAACTACAAAGTGTTCTAAGTTTAAAACCATACATATACATACCCTTCATCAATAAAACAAAACTTTTTTAATGTCTTTAGATAAAACATGCTTTGAAAGGTTCTTTCAGCATGAGGACATCGTGGGCTTGTTGGATCGTTTTGTAATTTACCATGTTGATGCTCCAGGACAGGTAAGGTTATTATTGTTCTGCATTTTAATTAATTATTAATTAAGAAATTTCTATAGCACATTTTCCTAATGCTCAAATGCGCTTTACAATATCAAATAAATGATAATGTATACACTAGAAACTACAAATATAGCAATATAAAAACCTAAAAATCGAAAATAAAAAGGCAAAACTTGTCTGAAAGTCCTAAAAATCGAAGAAAATCGATAAGTCTAAAAATAGGCTTGTTGAAAAAGATAGGTCTTTAGCTTAGCTTTAAAAATAGGGACAGATGCGCTGCTTTTAATCTCAAATGGAAGGGAATTCCAAAGGTAAGGTGCACACACTGAGAAAGCCCTCAAGCCAATCGATTTGAGCTTATGCGTTGGCTGCTCCAGCAGAAGTTGGTCAGCAGACCTAAGAGCTTGCATGAAGACGTGTTATTTGCCCATCCCAATTAACAATATGGATGCACTGCTACACAAACAGGAAGCAAGAATGACAATTTAACCTGTGATTGTTAAAGTGCCTGTGAAGCGAAATTTGTTTCTCGCTAATTTTATAGTTTAATCCGTAAGACTCAACATTCTAAAATTTGATTGCTCTTGATTGAAATCAGCGATTATACAAGCGTTTGAAATTGGGCTATGTTGCCCTCAAAAATGGCATTTTGAATTGCGCGGTCAAAAAGACACGTGACAATAGCTGTGACGTAATTTTGTCATAATTTTGGGGACAAGTATTCCAACTATTTCACTATAATTCATAAGCGCAAACACATTTTTGTACCCAAAATGACGTCACATCATAGAATTTCACGAATAAACACAACCCTGACCCTGACCATTTTTAAAGGCAAAATAGCCCAACTTCAAACGCTCGTAAAATCAACAATTTTAATCACAAGCACCTCAAATTTTGAGATTCTTGTGGTTTTAGGGGTAAACTTTAAAATTAGCAAGAAACAAATTTCGCTTCATAGGCACTTTAAAGTACACCTAACCCCAAAATATGTTTTTTGCTTAAATATTGTTTTTGCACCTGTTTGGAATGCATTGTGCCTTTTTAAACCAAATCTTGACTATTTTATAGGCTGTAAAGTTACAAACTCTAGCCATCGTCTGTCCCACAAATGAGCTAATGAGGGGCATGGGTCTATTCCTGGTTTGATGTCACAAACTGATTTGCATTGAGGTTAGTCTTTGTAAACATGCATGCAAAGCAGTTTGTGACGTAAAATCAGGAATAGACCCATGCTCCTTACTAGCTCGGTTGTAGAACAGATGATGGCTGGATTTCGTAACTTTCACACCCGTGCAAAAATACGTCCTGCCTGGGCCAGCCCAGGCCGGCCTTGGCTGGCCAGGTCTGGCCCTGGCCTGCCCTGGCCGGCCAGGTCCAGTAAATGGATGAAACAATGCTTGGCCAAGCCTGGCCCAGCCAAGCCTTGGCTGGCCAAGGCCGGCCCAGGCCAGTCAAACTTGGGTTTATGGAGAATTCTGCTGGCCTGGGCTGGCCCTGCCTTTACTTGGCCAGCCAATATTACAGCCCCAAGGGAAATGCCAACTTTTTCTAAATCGGTAACTATGAACCAGGAGACCACATGTGATATACCATTTGAAAGGTATTTTCTGGGGTATGCTATAAATCACACTAAAAGAAATGGAGGAGGCCACAGATTGGATTGACAAGTTCCCAAAATGAAAAAATAAAAACGTTAACAATTTTCCTGTTCCTTGTACACACTGGGTATCCCCTAAACTATAGCTTAATTTGCAGCTGTTAATGCATTGCTTGTTGTCAGATATTAACTTGGTCGAAAAAGTACACAGACAAAAAGTTCCAAAAGTTGCAGGGGTGGTAAATCAAGTCTTGTATAGGAGGGGGGCATGATATTATGCCTTCAATGTGCAGATCTTTCCAAGATCTTTTAGTTGTGCAAATTTCATGCAAATTGACTGAATATTGAGCATGTAATTGCATCTTGTGCCATATGGCACTATTGGGGCTTAAAGGGTTAAGAAAGCTTTTACTGGCCTCAGCTGGCCCTGACCAGCTTAAGTCAGTATATGCTGAACTTTTAACTAAGAGGGAAGCCTGTTCCAGGTGTTCAGATTGTGGCGAGCAGCAAAGGTTATTGCAATAATGAAAGATGTTGCAGCAAGTGGGAAAGACAAGGACAGACTGGGGAGAGGGGTCTCATGCAATTTCTTCACAATTTTTTATCATTATTTAGAAAGTAGGAAGATATTGGTTGTTTACCATTTAGCAAAAAAACCCGGAAAGTTTGGTTGGAATGTAAATGGAAAGTCTATTTTGGTCTTCCCAAACTGAAAATTTCTGGGGAAAATTTTCTTGAAAGGTAGTCAAAAATTCCTAAACGGAAATGCGAGTTCCATTTGCTCATTTCTACCATTTCCAGGCCTTTCAGCTTGGATTGCTTTGTAAACCTGACCGTTGGTAATGTTTGTGCAAATGGAAGACGCATCCCTCAAGGAAATTTTCATTTTGGTGTTTGATGCGTACCGTTTACTGCAACAGTCGACGAACTGGCCTTCCCATGTTAAATATGGTAAACAACTATTTTCTACATGGTGTGTTTTCCTCGTTTGTGTCTATCAGGTAAATGCTAATATTCTGAGAGCAAAGAGTTTCCAGCAGTAAAAGCATGCACATAATTATGCCTTGTGTGTAAACATCTGCTGGAGAAGCATTTGACGGCAGAATTTAACCTCATTTCCATTCCAATGTGTTAACTACATAATGCTTGATTTGTTCAGACTGAAATTTGTTCGATCTACTTAACTGCATGTCTTCATAAAACGTTGACAGGGTGTCTAAATTGTTTGTTTCCCTTTCAGGCAAGGATGGTAGAAAAATAGATAAGTTTACTTAGAATTATGCAAGCCACTAGGGATACAAAAAATAAATATAACTTACTGCACTGTTTGAAAGATTCCAAGTCATAAAAGAATGTTGAGGACGGTCGTTTAAAATAATTTAGGGAAAAGAAATAAACTGGTTTTGTAGATATTTGAGCATTTATTTGCACTGTAACCTTTTTGTTCAACTCACATAAAACACTCACTAAATGTTCGTAGCACTTCCAGCAAACAATTCATCCACTGCTTCCACTGGCAAACAAGAAACTTACACAGTTTGTTGGCTGATCCTGTTGTAAATGGTAACTCCTTGAAAAGTTCCTCTATACACTGTTTTGCTTCCAAAGACGCAAGTTTGATGAAGTGACAAGAGTGAAGTTAAGAAGCAACAAGTGAAGTGATTTTTGCTCATTTTCGGATTGTTTTTCTTTGACTTGGACCACTTTAAGTTGATAAAACCACACAAAAATGTTTCCTCTCGTCTCTGAGTACTTATATAAGCCATGTGTTCCTTCAGGGAACCTCTTGTTTTCCCAATTAATCCATCGTAAGATCGCCTTGAACTTCCCTCGAACACTTCAGTCCGCCATGTTGAATTTGAAAAACCTAGTTCCCAGGAAGGCCGTGAGGCCATTGACGCATGCGCAACTCGACTTGGACGTCACATGGAAAGTGTAAACAATGCGAAAGTGTGATTTTACCTTCTGCCGCGTGGGTTTGAACAGATACAGAGGAGTTTTACGGACTCGACTGCATTTTACTGGTAAAAGGTTCGATTCCCCAGGATTTTACGGCTAAAACACATCGGTTGAAGTGAAGAAAGCGGACAGACATATAGCTCATAAGCCACAAAATGTCCCAGGCTGTCTAGAGAGAAAGGTTAGACGTTGAAATGCATTGTTTGGATCACAGATAACTTGACTCAACAACGCTTGTCAGAAGTTCGTATTTTTCATTTCCGATTCTTTATCTGTTTTGTATCTTTGCCTCATTGTTCTTTAGTTCTGAACGGCTAAAGTTCTAAGCATATGTTCATTTGCGTGTGATTTGAAGGACTAGAAGTCAGAATTCCTGAATCGGTTGTTCATCACTTCCAAACTCGAAGGCATCGTTTGATTTCTTTAAATCAGATCTTTCGATTGCAACAAGTTTCTGTCAATGAAGTTAAATTATATCGACTGATCATTTGAGCATCACTGAAATTAATAATAAACTTTGCGTGGAATTTATTTGAAAAATGGCAGTCACCTTTTCCACCATGCAAAGAGTGTTCCCTTAGACTTCACACACTTTGAACCATTCTTTGACTTCTTTCGACTAAATCAAAACCTTGAGAATCCTTGTAAAGCTTTAGAAGATTGGTTTAATTGCTGCTCAGCACTTTAAGATTGTTTCAAATGTAGTGAGTTGTTAGAAGCAATTTAGCAATAAAAAGTACAATTGTTGTGACTGAGGCTAAATGTGTGTTTTCATTTCTAACCCAAGGGTTTTGGCCAGTAACTGTCCCTACTTCTCTGAGCTTGCTCCAGGAAGAGTAGCCCCCAAAATAGCTGAAGGTCGTAAAATGGCCAGTGGCCGGCCTCGGCCAGGCCAGCCTGGGCTGGCCAGATATCAAGCCAGTTTTTCAGTGATGAGGGCTGGCCTGGGCCGGCCCAGGCCAGCCACTCATTAGCATTTTTCGGCATTAGCATTTTTGAAAAATGTTAATTTTGGGCCGGCCCAGGCTGGCCTCTTTTTTGCACAGGCAGCCTATAAAAAGTCAAGGTTTGGCTTAAAAAGGCGCAAAGGTTTATTTAAAGAAAAAAATATTTTGGGGCTCGGTGCACTTTAATGAGAGGAACTGGTATTGAAAGCCGTTAAATTTTACTTTTCACGGCCAGGTGTGAAACTTACAGTTCACACTGAGTGTTTGCAATAAAGAAAAAGTGCAAATGCAAATGCTGTTTTATGGTGGAAGTACACTCAGCTTCTACTGAAATGCAATTAAGGCTTCACTCTACCATAAAGTTTATTGTGTTGCAGTTTTGTTATTGAGAAATGTTATGAATCAATCAATATTCAGAAATGCAACAGTATAAAGCAGTAAACAAACTTTGGCTCTTGTAGAGAAAGTGATACTCTACTTATGTCTGCCTATGGTTATCATTAGATATGGTTCATAATAGAACTTTTTCATCATAAGTCAAATCAGATCTTTGCCCAAAATATCTGGCTCTCTGTTTACATAGTATTGACCACTGGAAAAAGCTGGAATGGTCAACATGGCTGGGTGATTTCATTAGTCATGTTTTTCAAACATTCAAAGCCATTCCTCGTATGTCTGGCTATTTTAAAACAACACCACAGAGACCTTTTGCCGCGTGCAAAATGTCTCTTTGAAATTTTAGGCCACGGTGGGAATTTTGGAAACCCTACAAATTGTGAATCCTTGTCACCAAAAGGAGGGAAACAAGAAAAAGTCAAATATGGGGATTATAAGCTATCAAAAAACATAAAATAAAATGGTAGTTTATTTTTCGATTCATGTGCAATTTAATGATAATAATAATAATATTATTATTGTTTTATTCCCTTCAGGAAAGCAAGGCAGAAAATCTTGCTGCTGAGTAAGTGTTCAATTTCAACAAAAAAAATCCTATCAAAATCAATTTTCAGGTCTGAATATTAAGCTGATTTTCCTGTGTACAGTATTTTCAACTTGGATTTTTTTTCAGTTATCAATATCCAACAATGGCAAAACTAGGAGAGATGGTGGGCCATGTTATTGATCATTTCAAGTAAGTCTGTTCCTTGGCACTCCTTTCTTCTTTCTCTTGCAATTAATATTTGTTGATGTGTAATGGTTATCATTAACTAGATTTGTTACTGCAAGAGACTGGCCTTGTTGTTAGGCACGTATTGACCTTTGAATGCTCATTCAATCTCTCTATTTTCAGTTTCGTACAATAATATATGGTGGGTGCCTGATATAATTGGGTCACTGGTGGATTTATAAGGCCACTGTCAAAACTTTACATTACTTGTGCACTTAATGCAACTGACAGCAACTCTGTAATGTACAAAGCTGTTCAATTGTTTTAATCATCATGTGGGGAAGTATCTTTTTAAGGAGTTAAAAAATTCTGAGAACAAAATATGACCTTGAGAGCCATTGATACAGAAATGTTTTTGTTCTACATCAGGGGTAATTAATAGGTCTCATGGCAAACCCTTCTGAGGATCTTACACAGTGTGCTTCACATAATCATGCCCATTAAATCTTGCATGGTGAATTTCATTTTTGCATGTTGTGACCCTGGCACTGCGCTGTCATTGAACTTGATGGCTGACGTTCCTCCATTCTTTGTATGGACCACCAGGTCTTCCAAGGGACATCCTCCTTCTGACTGAGCCGCTTCTTTAATCTGTTAATTTCATCCCTTGTTTAGTAATTTATACTAGTTGTAATTGTAGATCAGGAATACAGGGTGTTCATTAGGCATCGGAGATCAGAGAATTCTCCTGCTACTATGCAGAATTCTCCTGCTAAAATTTGCTTGCTCCCTGAAAGAGCTTTGCCTTTTCATAATAATTCTCCTGTTACTTTATGCTACTCTCCTGTTAGTACAATTCTCAATGAAAACCCTGGGAATGCGTTCGAGTATCCATTGCTGTGGTAGTCTGATGTGATGTAAATACTGAAATCGATTACAGGTTTGTAATGTGAGGTGACACGATTGTGATCGGTTGTGTGCTTCCTTGTCGGCTGGTACTTACATGTAGCTGTGATTCGGTAATATTTCAGATCTTGTGATGAGAAAACAATGTTGAAGTGTAAACAAGGATTTGGTTCTTATTTGCAGCAAATATTTAAGGGGGGATTAACTTAACTACAAAATTAGCTACTGTATTTATTCGTCTATAAGCCGATCCCGGCTATAAGCCGAGACCCTAAACTTAGCAAGTGGAGTAGTGGCCAGATGTTCACCAGAAAAAACCAGAAAACTCTTGGCTATAAGCCGAGACTCAAAAATTCCGTGGAGAAAAAAAAAACGCATTGGATGGTGTGCCACACTTCAGTGAGAATTAAGTTGAAAATCTAAAAAATTCAATGCCATACCTTCACCATAAAGGAATTTTAACGAACCTTGTAAGTTTTAGGAAATGTTGGAACCTTTTTTTAATGCCAAAAAAACTCAAAACACTTCCAAAACACAAAAGATCGAAGTTGTAAACGACCCGCCATCTTGTATGACCTGGCAGGCTAGGTGAGCGAGAGGTTACCAAGCCAGCAACGTGCTTTGAGTCACGTTCGGTTGTGCTTGATCCCAAAAGCAAAAACAGGATGGTTTTGCTCAAGTTTATTGAAGAATCTTCCACAAATAACATCACAAAGTAGACCCAATTAATTCACAGGAAATGTGACGACTTCTGTGGAGATAACAAGCTTATAGTAGGGTATGTGAAGCAACAAACGGGTTAAGTGTGATGTCAATGACGACTAATGAAAGCTTCCTTGAAGCAAAACTAGCAAATGGCTTCTTTACGAGCCACCACATACGCAAAAGTCAATAATAACACAGAAAACTTGTTTTTGTCTCTCATTTTTATTGTTGTCTTTGGGTCTTTGAACTTTTTTCCCCCGAAAACTACTGGCTATAAGCCGAACCCCCTTCTCTGGTGGAAAATTTACTCTCAGTGGTTTAATTTTATGGAAAAATCGCTCGGCTTATAGTCAAATAAATATGGTAACTTTGTTGCTATGGAAAGTTCCCAACCCTCATATCTTGGAAACCCTAACTTGCACAGGCAAGCTGTCTGACTATGTTTTTACAATCGGAAAGGTTTACAAGATTTTCAAGTCACAACCATATTTGGTAAGTCACGTGACCAGAACAGAAAAAGGCCTAAAACTCAAGTGACGTACACTTCTGAATATCGAAAATGGTGCCAATGGTTAACAATCACCAAGGTGCAAAACTCTGTATCGATTTTTGGAAATTGGCATTTTTGTGAGATTTATGACGTCATAAGCACGCAAATTCATACCATTTCGTCATTATCATTGCAGTTATGTACGTTAACAACAATTCCTTACGTAGGCTTGTAAAGAAGGCTGGAATATCTCCAACTGGCAAAAAAAATCGGAACTTTACATAATTTTCTCCAAGTTTTAGGGATTTTTCTCTCTAAAGCGCGGTTGGGGCCTGGGGCAAGTTGCGCATGCGCAATAACAATTTATAAATTTTACATGTTCACCTCTTCGCACGTTTCACCAATATAGTGGCAAAAACACCGAAAAAACATGTTTTACAAATACCTTCCGTAAAAATCCCTTGGCAACAACGCTAAGTCTGTAGTTAAGTTAGTCCCCCCTTAAAGCTTCAGACTCAACTAGCATGCTTGATACAAGATGTGTTCAGCATCTTTCGTCACAAAAGCACTTATGTTCTACTAGGGCACCTTATTTTTTCCCTTCAAATCAAAAGCTAGAGAAAGTTATGCAAAAGAAGCCAACATTGGTTGACTTTGCTCTCTATATTGTACAGCACAAACAGTGCTTGATTTTACAGGAAGTTTTTTATTATAATGTTACCTGGCACACGCTGGCATCACAGAGTCTAACTGCTTACTGTAGCTCATTTAACTGAATCAGTTAAAAAAATATATTTTTGGTCTGTGAAGCCCGTGTCAAACGGCGTACTTTACATGAGCAGTACTTTGCAGTTTAGGTCGACCCAAATTAGTTGAGTTCGCCTGTCGAGTCAAATGATGAACTTCACTAGCATGTATTAAAATAAACAGAGCGAGGCTGAACTTATGATATCATTTATGATGCAATTCAAGATGGTGCAGAAATGGTACACAAACGACGAAAAATCTCACCTCTTAGTATCACAGGTCACCCAAGATAAGGATGCATTCTCCTAACGTTGAATGCAATCACCAAACGGCACAGCCCTGCCTGAAAATTGGTCTGTGGCATCATTATAGGTTATGCTGCATGCTCAGGGATGTAAATGATTGTAACAGCAGCCCTTGATCTCATCAAGTGGGACAAACCAGGCAGTCCTTACTTTTCCCCGCTGTATTATCTTGAAATAAGGCTCAGGGTGTTCATGAGCACTATGACACAGTTAATTCCATTTAGAACAGGATGTCTTCAAAAGCCCTGGTTTCTGCACAGAGGGAGCTCTTACACCCACTTATAGCTGTACGCCAACTGTATACAGGCTTTCTGCTCTTCCAAACAGAAAATGTCACAAATGGAACATTGTACTGATTATAAGATGGGTGTAAACCGGCAGAACTGCCCCCATTCTCGTCCCTCATATTACACAGGCTTGACAAAACGAGTGATTCTCAAAAGATCGAATAGGTTTACGATTCTTATTGGCTTTTTCAAACAATACAAAAAAAAAACAGAAGTAAAACAGAACTCTAAAGCGGTGCTGAACCCTAAGCCTGTGCAGCTCCGATATTTTCAGACTTCAAAATTGGAACTTTGCAGGGTCGCTTGTTTCACAACCACCGGTCAGACCCTGGGTACAAGGTTGCACTGCCCTCATACTGTAGTTTCTAGTTTTAGAGGTGTGATTGCTAAAATATAAATATTTGTTTTCCAACAGTTTGAATGATGTGGTTTGCTTTGGAGTGGGGGCTGGAGCAAACGTTCTTACTGAACTGGCTGTATGTATCTTTGTTGAGTTGGAGTAAATTGTCCTGCTGGGAGAGACATTTTTAGTCTAGTATTCTTTAACCCTAGTACATGTACCAGGGCTTTTAGCTGACATTTATGTACTTTGTTATTTTCATTCACAACACAGATGTGTAGGCGAAGGCTATTTAGCTCAATCATATAAATCTAACCTTAAAACTGACTAATGATAGACTGGTTTTATTAGTTATGGGCTTAACCAAGAACTTTGATTTTGCACTCAGGGATTGAAATGTTGTGGATGTTAATGTAATTTAATTTTGTTTTGTAATTTTCAAGTTAGTTTAGTTTTATATTGCTTTGTATCAAACTTATTACCAAATGCAGGCTTTTGAAATTTCACATGAAAAAATTTATAGTGGACTGGAAAGTCAGTACACCTATTAGTCTTAAGCACATCTTTTTTATTCTAATGTATATTTACCTGTTTATACTCACACCAAGGTAATTAGGGAGCATCTCCAAATTTCGGAAGGCAAAATTTCCGATACTTTGGAAATGATATCGGAATACTTGTAAGATATTGCCGATCAAATTGGAAAGTCATCCAGCGCTATTGGAAATTGAAGCGATAGAAGCTATCGGAAACTTGTGATCTGGTGGCAAATGGAAAGATGATATAGTATAATTGTATCTACTACAACTGATAAAAGAATCAAAGAGTAGCAATTAATGAAACTCACGAATTTCACGGTGTTTGGTAATATATAAAAAATACCGTTCGTTCAGAAAATGTTGTGGAGAGAGACATGTACATTCGTAAGAAAAAATGCTAAGCGAGTTTGCAAAGGCCGATTTACAAAAAAAATTTAAGAATAGTAATTTTACGTCAATTAAGGTGGCGCCTTCATCCAACACGCATTTGTTTTAGAGGTATTTTCATTGCTACAATGAGGTAAATTAGCAGTGATTCATTAATGCATCTGCCGTGAACCTTACAACCTGTTGAGTGTGTACGGTAGTCTTCGTACCTGGCGTAATTTAGCATGTTAATATTTGGGGCAAGCGAAGAGCGAACACGAAGCAACGAGCAAAGAATGAGGGAAGAAAATCGAGCGGGGAGGTGTAATTTGCGAAACGAAACGAAAATCAGTAATTTACTAAATGAACTCAAATTTGCATTTTGCCGTCCTTTTCTTAAATAACCATTGATGCCATGCGTTTGGATATTAAAATAAACAAGTTTCATTCAAACCTTTTACTGAGTTAGTTAAAATGAAGAATATTTCTCAAAGAAAACTTCAAGTCACAACCATATTTGGTAAGTCACGTGACCAGAACAGAAAAAGGCCTAAAACTCAAGTGGCGTACACTTCTGAATATCGAAAATGGTGCCAATGGTTAACAATCACCAAGGTGCAAAACTCTACGTATCGATTTTTGGAAATTGGCATTTTTGTGAGATTTATGACGTCATAAGCACGCAAATTCATACCATTTCGTCATTATCATTGCAGTTATGTACGTTAACAACAATTCCTTACGTAGGCTTGTAAAGAAGGCTGGAATATCTCCAACTGGCAATCGGAACTTTACATAATTTTCTCCAAGTTTTAGGGATTTTTCTCTCTAAAGCGCGGTTGGGGCCTGGGGCAAGTTGCGCATGTGCAATAACAATTTATAAATTTTACATGTTCACCTCTTCGCACGTTTCACCAGTATAGTGGCAAAAACACCGAAAAAACATGTTTTACAAATACCTTCCGTAAAAATCCCTTGGCAACAACGCTAAGTCTGTAGTTAAGTTAGTCCCCCCTTAAAGCTTCAGACTCAACCAGCATGCTTGATACAAGATGTGTTCAGCATCTTTCGTCACAAAAGCACTTATGTTCTACTAGGGCACCTTATTTTTTCCCTTCAAATCAAAAGCTAGAGAAAGTTATGCAAAAGAAGCCAACATTGGTTGACTTTGCTCTCTATATTGTACAGCACAAACAGTGCTTGATTTTACAGGAAGTTTTTTATTATAATGTTACCTGGCACACGCTGGCATCACAGAGTCTAACTGCTTACTGTAGCTCATTTAACTGAATCAGTTAAAAAAATATATTTTTGGTCTGTGAAGCCCGTGTCAAACGGCGTACTTTACATGAGCAATTAAAATAAACAAGTTTCATTCAAACCTTTTACTGAGTTAGTTAAAATGAAGAATATTTCTCAAAGAAAACTTGTGTTTACATTGCGGCTAGACGCGATAGCGCCACTCAATAATAATTTATTTTCGTTAAAACGGCTTCGCGTTATTTCTGTCAAAAGTTTTGGTCATCAATTCCTATACAGACTTGGAAAATCTCTTGGGTTGAACGGCTGATGCATTCACATATATTTTTTTCAAAGATTGGAAATCGGATGAATGTGGGAGAAGCGGCGCTTGTGACGAAATAGTCGGTTTATAATTTCATTTGCTGTTCGGCGCTTGATCGTCAATATTCCTTCTACTGTTTATCATTCGATCCGAGCTGAAATAAAGCTAAATTTATGGAGTGAGACAGAGTTGATCGACACGCAAACGCACTGAGACAACATTCATAGGAAAATAATAAGCCTTGAAAAAAGATAATAAAAGGGTATTCACAATATGTACAAGCTTTGTTTTATAAAATACAGAACATTTTTGTTAAAGAAATGAGTGTTGTGGCGATGAAATAACACTACTTAAATCTCTGCAGCTGCAAACACGCAACTCAAGAAATCGCCAATTGATGTGCGAGAAAAAATGTGTACATTTTAACATAACCTTTTGCAAATGTCTTGGTGTCCTTCCACTGTCGCAAAAACTCATGTCCGAAAAGGTAACAAAAAAGCATGTTCATGCTTGCATGGACAGTGAAAGTTGAACAGGCAGTCTTAGAATTTGTGTGCTGGTATTTATAATCAAGCATTGTTTATATGGCATGTGTTGAAATGTGATGTCTGAGCAATCGGAAATTTGCCCATCGGAAATCTGGAGATTTGTCCGATTGATCTCCAATTGCATCGGAATTCAGAAACCCCACATCAGAAATTCTTGAGTTATACTCTTTTCTTAGCAGAATCAGAAAATGCTGATAGTGACATCGGAGAAGAAATTTCCAATATTAATTTGGAGATGCTCCCTCATTGGTTTTTACAACAGGTATCAAAATGGGGAGAGAAAATTGCTGGATTAGTTGTAGTAGAGCCTGGAATTTCCACAGTTAGCTTCAAAGAATGGGGTGAAGGAAAGGTAAGGCTTCTATATACTGTCAAGTTGATGTTCCAACAATGTTTTGAATTATTCACCCTCTTGGCAAACATCACATGTTGTATGTGCACATTATAGAAGTAGTCACTTCCCAAATGCAAATACTGAGGTACACCTGTATTACAAACTCAGCAAGGAACTGCTGTTGTCACAAGTTCTCTTTGTTATTTTGTTTGTAGTTGAGAAGGTGTTATTCCCTTACACCAAGTGCATCCTTCTTATTTTGTGTCTTGACTACATAATTATTAAAACCTTGTGTGCAATTTGTCTTGAAGATTAAAACACGACAACTTGACAAGAAAGGATTCACTGAGGGAACTGTAAACTACCTCATGTGGCATCATTTTGAAAGGGTAAGTAAGTTGGGATAAAATTCATAAAATAATGAGTCCTTTGATGTTTTCAATATATTATTGCTACGTGGTAGAATATTGTTCTTGATTGATGTCTGTGCTTTTTCGGTAGGACACTGGAAAGCCTAAAATGGAGTTAGTAGACCAGTTTGTTGAGGATGTGAAGGAGAACATGAATGCACACAATGTAGCTGCATTTGTGAATGCCTACAATGGGTAAGTCAGTCAGTTATTAGAGAATTGTGATATGTGTTGTAAAACCAACACCAAAGCGATTAGTCTAATGAATCACAATAGACACAAACAGCACAATTATCCAGTCACAATACAATGCAAATACATGTAGCCAACATCAAGCACAGTAAAATGTGCACGGTAGGTGTTCACCAAGCATTTATTAATTGATTTCTCATTTTCGTTTGCTTTTAGGCGAAGTGATCTGATGAAGGACATGAAGGGACACAAGCTTGAGTAAGTAAACCCTTTGTCATACCAGGTGCATGAGTCTGCTAGTGATCACATTCTTGTTGTTGCTGCAGCCAAATGTTAGTAAGGCAGTAGGTAAATTATTTATGTGAGACACAATTCAGAGACAGCAATAGGAATTCTTGAATTGCAAAGTTTGGCAGTGGTATAGTTTCTAAGTGTCATCATCTGAGCCCAACCTTCTGTGTGCCCAGACTGAGTGTAATAAGTGCTCAACACTAATGTTTTGGGGTACTAGGCAATGGCCTACAGTACTACTATAAGAAAAAACAGCACTAGTCCACAAGGACAAGCCACTAGTCAAAAAAAAGAAGAAGAAGCTGAGTTTGGATTTGCTAATCTCTTGGCACTATTGTTTTGAGTCCACGCAAGTTCCACGGTACATCTTTCCCTCACTGAATTGCAGCCATGGATATGTTTTCTTCCAACTCGGTTGAAAATTTGTTGACTGCTGATTACACTTCTTTTCTTTTCATGCTGTGTGTAGTTATAATTATAGTGAACAAGGTAAATCTTGCTCAGGATTATCAGTTGTAGAAGGACATTTACTTGAAGCTTAAGGTGTTAAAAATGCGGAAAATGTTCTTCATTCGTTGAGTGACTGCATGGTTGCACAAAAGGATCCAAGATGGCAGGCCTTTGGTGGCTCTCTCTCAGGTCCCTAATTTTGAGTGCAAGGCGCAAGGCCTTTTTCAAGATGGCGCTGCTTTGTGAGTCAATCATACAATACCCCTGTCCTCTAGTTTAAATTACTGAATCAATTAACTTACTGGATTTACTTACTGTTAAGAATATCTATAAACTAAAGCTTCTTAACTTCACTCATCAATGGCATTCTAAAAAATTACCAAACCCTTACCAAAGCTGTTGGTATGGGACATACATGGTCGAAATATGGAAATGGTATGGGACAACCTATGACTAATGCGTGGGTGTTATATGGCTTTTATATGGGATGTTAGCTCCCATATTGAACCCATAATAGCTGCAACTATATCTTAACCAAGTGTTCTTTTGTTTTTCACTATGGGATTTCTACGTATTTCGTAAAGTTCCATACATCCCCCATAGGATCTGGTATGGGAATGATATGGGGTCAGTCCCATAGTGATACCATATGATGACTGAACATTCATATGGGACTGCTATGTATTTCGTAAAGTTCCATATGTTCCCCATAGTATTCATGTGTGCAATAATCCCATACCATTCCCATAATGACCCTGGAGTGCCTGGACCATTCTCTGTGGGATTGCTATGGCCTTTTGTAAAGTTCCACATCATTCCCATAGCATTCAGCAAAGCTGACATCTTGTATGGGAATACTATGGAGACTTTTGAATTCAGACCCATATCTTTACCATATGATTCAGAAATTACTCTAAGCTGGAAGAAATATTGAATGGGATCAACAAGAAATGGTCAAAACATCATTCTTCAAACCATCTTTAATTGCATCTAAAAAATAAACGAAAAAACAAGAATGATACTATCAAAATCACTAGAGTGATAAAACTGCAGTTAGAAATTTGAACTTGAAGCAGTCTGATTCTTCAAATATGATCTGACAAAGACATGTCATGTGGTTCAGGGTTGCGAGCATCCTGTCAGCTATGATGTCATTTCAACGGTTGCTTCATGGCCATGTAAACATCATTTTCCAGTCTGACTTTGTACGAAGAATAATGATGCCATCAAGCCAACAGAGTCAGAAAACTCACGGTATGGGTGCAGCTTGAAAGAAAAGCAGCCTTTGTTTAGTTTTAAGGGGTTTCACACTGTTTTGTAGCAGAGAGTATCCAAAAGTCGCAAAGCTTTGTATTGGCTTTCCGATAAATAAACAGTGTCCATGTGATAAAAGTTTTATATTCATATGATCTAGATTGGCGCAGCATAAGACAAAATTTAGTCACTGCATTTTGCTACTCTAGTGATTTTGATTAGAATATTTCTTCTTGGCCAACCTTATGAAACTGCTACATTTTTCTGTTCAGTCAGCATTATGAAAATGTCATTTTCCTTTGTGGTCAACATACACTATGAAAATCGTATTTTTCTTTTCAATCAACACTGTTACATTTCTTCTTGGTCAACACACTATGAAACTGAATGAGTCACTCTTCAAATTAAACAATTTAAATTACAAAAATTGTTCATTCTGATCTTTGCTCTCGTACTCTCTGAGGTCTCCTTGCTTCAACACATTTCATATTGATCTTCTGTATTATCTGACTTGGCAGAGGAGACTCCTTTGAAAACTTTGAACAGACTTTACCTGAAAAACAAAAGTTCAAGTCAAGTTATACATGAAATACCATGAACACCAACACCCAAAATTACATGTAGATGTGGAATGTTGTCTTAATCAACCACACCTATCAATCACAAGAATTGCTTAAGTGCAGGCAGAAGCATATAACCTTGCTTCTGGTGCAGGTAGTCAGTTGCAAGGTGTTCTGTTGGGTTTGCTTGATTTAAAATCAATCACTTCTCAGTTCAGTTTCATGTACATTTTCCATATACTGATGGCTTATCTCTGCTTTGGCCAAGAATAAAAAACTAACTACTTTTTTTGGTATTCTATAGAACAATGTAAACCACTTTTTGGGGAAGTTTCCATCCAGGTCAATTGTAATGGGTCACATTGGAAATTTTTGTTCCAATGAGTTCTTTCTGCTTTTTTTTTATAGAGAAATAGAGATCCCTGTGACTGCAAGTTTTATATTTATTTCTAGATCTGAATAAAATAATTCAGTGTTGCACTACTTACCAATAAGGGCATCAATTATGATGGGTGTCAATGGCTTGTGTGCCTCACCAGTTTTGCTTTTTTTGTCCTTGCCCTTTGCATTTGAGATGGCAAGGATTTCTTTAGAAAAGAATACAATGTATATCAACAGCAGCATTGATATATCCAGACCAAGACTTAAAAGCTGAGCAGTAAGCCTGCTGATGAGGGTACCAGAAGACCCCTGACCCCTCCATGAGTTCTACCATCTGTAAATTAAAAAACAAAAGGTTAATATTTTAGTGTTTGTGACATCTACATGTTGGGTTTTATAGTGGTGGTTTGCACTGAAACTTAATTTAACGAAGCACGTTTACAGCTGACTCCAAATGAACATAATTAAAATCAAGTTATGTGTACGAGAAATGCATAATAATCGGCATAGCAATCTCCCTTGATTTTCTATGCATGAAATCTACTCCTGGAGTACCAAAGAATACAATAGATTGAAACTACAAAAATAATAGTTCTAAGATGGCAAATCCAGTCATAACTTTAGGCAACTGGTATCTTTTTGTGTAGATCGAGTCGATAAAGGTTGTCTTGCCTTTTCTTTAATAATAAAGAAAAGTTTGCATGTTTGATCATGACGTGATCTATAAACATGCAACATTATAACTGAATCCTTTAGAGTAAACTTGATAGTATGGCAAGTATTATAAACAACTAAAGTGCTTGTAGTTATAGGCTTACTTGATTTTGGATCAATCGTTTAAATGCATTGAAACCAGCTCTTGAAAACACTGTATGATCAGTGAAGATCAAGCTCTCAACTAAAGCAACATGCGTGATATTAGTCGATCACTTCGTACTTTCATAAACCCGATTTACTCAAAGCTGCTTACCTTCTCTTAGACGTGCTGGGACATTTCTTTTTCCTGAATTTCGTGCAGCCATCTTTTCTTGCAGTGTAAACAACAAACAGGTAAACGAAGCTCAAAATTCACTCTTTAACAGACGAGTACCTTAACAGACTCTTGGTGAAATGTGTGACAAATTTGAAAGGACGCGCATTTCAGCGTGGGTTTGAAGGATTCACGTTATTGGCCAATAAAACACCACGTGTTCTGTTGTTGAACACGGATACGTATAACAACGCATGTGTCACGTGTGTGAGGGACTGGGACCTAGACTATAAGCTAACAAACATGGCGGACGATAAAGGCGATTGCGGAAAGGTTACACAAAAACGAAGAGGTCGCTACCGCGAATACATGCGTTACTCTAATCCATACAAATTTCCAGCAGCAAGAAGACGAAAAGGCAACCTCTATAAATTGAAACAATCATCAACTGGTACACGCAATGATTTAAACAAATGCGATGTTGAAGAACTGATTCCCGAACAACCACAAGCACATGCAGCCTCTTTACACTCATGGCGATGTTGCTGAACTATTTCTTGCAGAAACAAACAGTATGATGCCTGGTGAAGCTTGCAACTATTTGCAAGTGAAAGACATAGATAGTTCAAGTGAGTCTGCCGTGGAAGACGAAGACAACTCGAAAATAAGCGGAGACGAATTTGAACAGTTAGATTTCGCCAATTCCAACACTTTTGAACAATTTGTCAAAGATGAGGATGCTTGCTCGGACTTTTTCAATGACTGTGAGGACCCTGATAAAATAGACTCGGAGTTCATTCCGGAACAGTGTGAAGCGGAATCAGATGACACACTTTACTCAGGAGCTCCAATCACAAGTAGCTCAAGTGTTGTGTTGTTGCTATCTTTTGTGTTTAAACACAAACTTACACGTGAAGCATTCAATGACTTGCTTGCAGTGATAGAGGCTCACTGTCCTCGACCTAAGACAACAGTAAACAAGGTGTTTCAATTTCTGAGCCAAGCGAAGGGAAATGTTGTGAAGCATTACTTCTGTGGTTTCTGCAAGGCATATTTTGGCAAGGATGTCAAAGGAAACTGTAACATTTGTGGCAAAAGTATCCAAAACAATGGTGGATTCTTCATTGAAGTACCTATTGTAAATCAGCTGCTAAAGTTTTTCTCTGGTAAGTATATTATTGTGTTTTTTATTAATATTGTGTTTATTATTATTATTATTGAATTTGATAAAATTACTTTAATAGCTTTGAATTTTTGTGTATACCTAGCTAATCATTGGCTATTTGTAATTGCATATTAGGAGTATAAAAGCTTTATTCTTTAATCTCTGAAACATGTCTGCAGAGTTAGCTGTTGGAAGGTTGGAAGCTGTTAACTTAAACAGTAATCTGGTCATTCCAGTAAATAAATTCCTGGGGTTGGGGACATCTGGTTACCTGTTATGTATGAGCTGTTACTAAACACAATTATTTAAGCATAGATAATAGTGAAATATACAATTTGAGTATGGCACCTACATCACCATGCCAGGAAAGTTTTTGTTCAGCCATTTTTCAACCAATGGTCTCTTTTCTTAAGACACAGAATTTGTTGATGGACTAAAGTACAGATTTCGTCGAGTGAAAAGGGGTTAAGACAATATGGAAGATGTCTAAAAATCAATATTTTGTGTGCTTTGTGCAAGAGGTCGTTATACTTTTCGGAGTCAAGCCATGATAATCACAGTGTTCTTGTTGTGTCTTGCATCACTCAATATAATTATATATTTTTTATTTGAAGATAATGAGTAGTGCTGTGACAAGTCAACAGAGCTTCCTAGAGATGACCAAAGAGATTCCTCCAGGACATGCAAAAGATTTGGTGCGTGGCTTTGTGGGCAAACACAAAGGTGGGTAAACCTTTTTCTGACCCAACGTTCCGCTTACTTATTCTGTGTATGTTGTTAAACAGATTGCAGGGCAAGGAACTTCTATACAAGTCTATAATAGTAGTATGACTTTTAACTAAGATCTCTGACGGTCATAGATTGTATGATATTATTTTTCCATGTCTTTCAGGACCAACAGGACGCATCTCAAAAATGAGTTTTTTGCAGTTGGTACGTTAAAGAAAGGGCCACACCCGGTGCACCATTTGAAGATGACCTTCTGCTACATCTGGGGGTGGAATCCATTGAATGCATCACTTTCTTTAAACGACTACAATTTGGAGATGCCATTTTCCACTCACAAATGTACAAGAGAGTTTCAAGAAGAAACAACTTTACCATTGCATATTCCTAGGGAGGGTGCACAAGCTATGGCCAAATTGAAGTGTTCTTTTTGGTTGAAGAAACTTCTAGGATGACGTGTGGAGCAGTCATTGCTCCAATGCCCATGTCTAGTGGAGTACTTTGTGAAAGCCATGAACTATTGGGGAATGTAGTCAATCACATTGTTCCTCTCCACCAAGCAAAGACGAACAGATTTCATATTATCCCTCTTGAAGACATTATAGATGTGTGTTTGTACATTAAATTTTCCGATAGTGAGGTGGGATATGCTGCCCATTTTGCTAAGCATTTAGAAAAAGACTGAACATTTTCCATGTATTCCTAGGGGAAATTTTAGACCTAAAGCTAACAACAACAACAGGGAAAACAACAATGTAAAATAATGTTAACATAGCCTTTAATTCCAATAGCCTCTTTCCCCCTAAAATTCTATAATCTTCTGACTACTGACCCCCTGCCAAGGCAATAAACATCACCAATGATCGTACAACTTGAACTAAATTATTTGTTTCACATACAAGCTAACTGGTAGCTTTTTATTTTTGCTACTTACAGTCTGCAAATATAAAAGTAGGAGTTTTAATTTAATAAAATATTACCTTGAACATTTTTCATAAGGGTGCAATTATTCAAAGAATGTAATTATTTCAGGAAAACTTTAGTTTTTATAAAGCAAAACTTTTGTGAAAAGTTGCCTCCAGTACATAGTGATAAGTAGAAAGATGGCTATTATTTGACAAAATGTGATGTTTGCATATCATTACGTTTCATAAAACTTAATGCCTGAATTAAAACATACTGCGAGTAAGTGGGCAGAAACCTAATGAAATTTTTGTCCGATTTTTGTTTATTAGAGCAGTTTATTTTTGTTTCTTAGGGCAGTATGTCAGAGTGTTGCTGTTCGATTCTCTCCTGGAACAAAATTGTAGTAAAATTTTTGTCCAATATTTGTTTCTTAGAGCAGTACAGGAGTGTTACAGTGTCGGAGTGTTGCTGTTCAATTCTCTCATGTAACAAAATTGTAACCAGTCAAAATAATGAATGCTGTATGCTATCTATTTACAATAAGGCTTATATTTTGTAAGTGCAGATAATACAATTCTCAATGTGCAATGTGTGAACATGCTGTGAGTTTACATTGTGATTATGAGCACTGAAATGTCCCATAGATTTCCCATAGAACATGTTATGGGAAATCTATGGGAAACAAGAGCTGTAGGGGTTGTACTACAGAGAGTGAATGTACCATAGAAATCCCATAAAATGTTCCCAATGGGAAATCTATGGGGCATGTTGACCATCTGTCAGTGGGTATGGGTAATCTATGGCATTCTCAACAGAATGAATGTCCCATACCAATGCCATAGGTAAGGGCAGTTGCAGGAATTATTATTGCTATGGGATGTGTATGGGAACCTTATTCCCATAGTTTTGCCGTAAAACAGTTGCCTCAAATTTTCTTCCCACACACTTCCCATAGTTAAAAATTTGGTAAAATTTGGCCCCATACCAGTTCCATATTACCATCTTACCTTCCCATACCATTCCCACCTATGGGTCAGATATGGCCCAAACAGTTCCATACCATTTCCATACTTTTGCTTTGGTAAGGGAATATCTTTAGCCAGCATTTGCGCTATGCAAGTGAAGTCCATACATATAATACGAGATATGCTTCAAAAAGTAACTTTTACAAACCACGTTTCAGGACTAACAGAGGGAAACAAACAACGGCTATGGCGACTGAAATGTGGCAACAGCTCCCCACCCGTATTAAAAACTTCTCAACTTATAATTTTCCTAAAAAATTGAAAGAATACTTGTTGGCCGAACAATTATGGCCAATTATGGCCATGCACTATTACTAGTGGCCATGCACTATTATGACTGTTTTCTTTTCTTTTCTTGCCATCTATGTGTTTTCTTTTTTTTTTCTTTTTTTGTGGTGTGTTGTGTATGTCTTATGATGTTGTGTATGTCTAGTTATTGTGATGTCCTGTACATTTGAAACTACCTTCAAAGAGCTAGCTGCTGGCTCGAAAACCTAATATGGTTATCTAGCTGCTAGGCATTTCCTTCTATGTAATAATACTTAGTTTAAATTGTAATTGGTTATTCTATGTGTTAAGTTACTAATTATTTAATAAGTTTTACAAACCGTCTAATGGAAATGTGAATAAAGTGTTGTTGTTGTTGTTGTTGTTGTTGTTAATGGAAACCTGCTTGACTAACAAAGCTTTCTACAAAAAAGACTTCGCAAGTTATAGAGTCGTAGTAAATATATTTTGCCATGAAACTATCTAGTCTAGGTAGGGGCTAATACATGTAGATGCATATTTTTACTTGCCCAGCATGACGTTTTACTAGTCCTGGGCATAGTGGACTAGTGTTAGAGTAGTGAGCAATGCATATTTCTGTCTGTGTGGCATTTCATCAAGACATAAAAGTCAGAACTGATAAGCTCATTGCTGGAATGTTAACCATGAGTTGTATGATTTCAACAAAAACGATATTGAGACTATAGATACAGATGCAGTACAGTAGATTTCATTTATTTTAATTTGCCAAGAATTATAAAAGTCTGCCTTATTAACATTCATAAGGCAATGCCCGATGGTATTCTTTATTGAAAACTAAGCGCCAAATGCTCGTAACTGAATTAAGAGAACAGCACTCATAAACAGCACACAAGATGCCCATCTGACTTGGAAATGCGAAAATTTGGTTTATCAACAGAGTTGATAATGTAAATTGACCATCGTACAGGGATTCGATTAGCTGACGTTACGAGCGTTAGCCCTTCGTCGGAGTGAATCGAGGAATTGTGGGTTGTGTATGGTTTATATACAG